>JAAWXA010000058.1:1687900-1717283 GCA_038090715.1 Florisuga fusca
AGGGGGGGAAGGGGAGAGAGAGGGAGGGAAAACCCTGTAAAATGAAACTGCAAAATACTGAGAATCCTTTCTCCACTTAAAATGAAATAACATTAAGGAAGTAGCATTTCAGGGAATTTCTGTCAGGCTTTTGTGACTCGTTGTTGCTGAGCAGCTGCACACTGCCCCACAAAATGTTTCTGGGCCTCCCACATTTCTTTACTTCCTTGAACTGGCTTCTCTTTGTTTTACTTCTTGCTCAGAGCCCTGATGGATCCCGTTCTATAACTTAATCTTTTCTACTTCCTTCTGCAAATTCCTTGGTCTCCATTCAGCAGTAACCCAAGATCCCATTGCTCCTCAGGCTGACCCCACTCCACTGCTTTGTCCCTGCTCACCTCCTGCTCCCCCATCCTCCCTGACTCCCTTCAAACCCACTCTCCCTTTCCTGACCTGAATTTGTAACCTCTTAATCAGCTATGACTCCACTTTCTCCATTTTTTTACAACCAGGCATTAGCTAATTCCCATCCTTATGCTTTAACATCATCTCTCAGACATTTTTCCTCTTAAACTTTGCTGCCCAAATCATCCACTTTGTGTTAATTTCCTGCCCCATTCCCTTCCATACCATCTCTCTTCTTTCAGTGCATCCAGTAATTTGGCAGCTGCAGGATTATTTGGCTGTTGTGCCCTCCTCTACTGCAGTTCTCTACATTCTCCAAAGAGCCAGCAAGATTCTCTTTGCTGATTATGCCTTACCTTGTATGTCCTGACTTGCAAAATAAAGTAACAAAACCTGGTGTTAAGTAACACGCACATGCATACACACTCTCCACATCCCTCCTGTTACCAAGTGTGGCTGCTGGTGAGGGGGAACGATGGCCATCCTCATGGGATACCTGCTCTGGATATTCCAACATAGATGTGGGCAGGAAATATGTAGAGGCAAAAAAATGCACAAGAAACCTTCCATGTTTCGTCAGGAAAGAGAAAAAAACCCCGTCTGTTTCTATTTTAAAAATTGTTTTATCAAATTCAGCTCAATCTCCAAAAGAAAATATCAAAATGTATAATTTAAAGCCATTGAAACTAAATGTTGGTTTTAAAAATAATTCTCAGCCAGAGAATTCAACTTAAATCAAAACCACCTTCCAGCTGTCTGGAACAGGCTTTTGTACCTGCATCTGAGCTGGTGCTGGCCACAGTCCCACCCTATGGATTCCATATTCCTCTAAGCCAACAACCTTGAGCTGATAAGAATTTTATTTTCTTGAAAGAACTTGATTTGCAATTGATTCCAAATGCAGCTTTTCTGCTTTGTGTATTGCTTTATCTGCAGCAAGTAGGTTCTTTAGTTGAGACATTTCCATATTTCTTAAGCTATTCTTAGTCCTAAGTAATTTTAATTTGAACCATGAGCCTGTATTTTACTATGAATTACACATAAATCATCTCTACATGTCATCATAAAAAAGATTTAAGACTTTCAGTTCATACTGATTTTCTTTATGTCTGAAGAAGGAAGCACAGCCATAAACCAAAGTTTCATTCAAGAGGGATTATTTCCAATAATATTTACAATTATTTACAATGATATCTACAATAAACTTGATGCATGTGAATAAGCAGGCATTCCAGAAGCCACCACAGCTCAGGTAACCCCCCTTTTTTACACAGGGACTTAAGGACTGTTTATATCACAGACTTAAGGAGCCATCACAAATTAGAACCTCTCTCAGCAGGATCTTAAGTCAACACCATTTAAATTAAACGATCCTACAAAAAAATACTTTCACCACATTTTTGACCTAATTATAATTTGGAATTCTTGTGTCACGAACAGATATTTTATTTTTATGAGGCCCAGCAACAGAAACATTCTTCTTAAGAATGTTTTTTTAATAACCTATGGTTTGTTTTGAGAAGTGTGACTGCAATTCTAAGACTTCGCAGGTAGCACGACATGTTTTAGATAAACCTAAACTGCCATTGTTTGGATGGGAAACAAAGCTGCTCTCATTTCAAATGTTGGAAGTGGCCTGCTAGAAATCTTGGGGCTTCGTGTTTTTTTTTTTTATTCCAAATGGACAAAATCTCTACTAAAACGTTCTTTAACAAAAACAAAAAAACAAACCAAAGAAAAAATATTTGAAAATGAGAAGTGTTACAAACATTTTCAACTTTAGTATTGTGATATGGATAAAAACTTTCCTTAGACTGCTACTTCTAGTAGAAATAACCCTCCATACATGTCCTGTTCTCTGTTATTGTTCTCTGTTACTGATTCCTGTTGTGTTGAAGCAGGACTATGAATAAAGAAAAATGTTCTTCATTATTTAGTGAGCCAGAATATTGGCGAACTAGTACATCCTTCTGCCTTATATATCCACTTTTTATTAAGATATGTTTGGTTTTTATTAAGTTTACTGTGAAGGATTTTTCTGTAAAGCTTTAAGCACAGTAAACCAACCTCACTGGGCTTTTCTTTTTGGCATTCATAGTGCATGTTGAAACAGTATTATCGTCTAGAGACTTTTATAACCTTTAAAACATTTTAGAAACAATTAAACATGCCTTTCTTAAAATAAAATCTTCCTTGCTCCGTTCAGCAGCAAGTCTGCCGAGGTCTCAGTTGAAGCCCCCATGGCTGGTGCTGTGGGCAGAGAGGGGAAGCCCCGAGTGCTGGTCCCTCCAGGCCTGGGCAGAGCAGGGTGCCAGCCAGCAGGGACACTCACTCAGGGCCCAGCACTGCCACTTCTCTTCTGGGGGTCCCCGTGGGCAAGGGGAATCCCCACCTAGCAACACACAACCTGTCACCTAGGGAGGCACCCAGACGTGCTTGGGTGGCACCCAGGGGAAACCCGGCCCTGGGGCAGCTTGGTGTGTGCTTCCCCACCCAGGGGGAGGGACAAGAGGTCAAAAAATGCTCCCCAGTGTGTCCCATCCTCACCCTCAGAAGCACCCACACCTGCCCTGGTGACTCCCTGACTTCTGAGAGCAGCTTGTCCAGGACCCTCCTGATGGGACTGTTCAGAGTGGGGGACAGATCAGCACGAAAGGATCTGATTGATGGAGGTGTGAGAATCAGCAGTGCAAGTGCAATAAACAGACACTAAGCACTCCAAGATTGGGTCACTGGGGTCTGTATACCCTCTGAAGCACAGCAAATATTTCCATTTCATTAGGCACTGAGCATTTGTAACACCCTGTCAGATTAGCTTCTGAGCTGACACACAACCTAATGATAAGAAATTAAACTTTATATACTTCAAAATGTATTTTTTATTTATATGACTACAAGCAACCCTGCAATGTCCTTAGGGGAAGTCTATGAGGATTAAGAAAATTGAGTTATTAAAACTGCCACAGAGAGGAGGAATGGGGGCTGTGCAGCCACTGGGAGCTGGGCTGGGCACAAGTCCAGAATTAGAGAATCAGAAGAAAGAACTAGCAACAACAGAAGAGTTTGTTGGACTTTCATCCTTTCTTCTTTTCAATGTAAAAATAGCAAACAATGGGGAGAAATCACGGTATTTACTAAAGCAGGGATGCATGAGAGCACCATAAATGGAGGAGAAAACAGCCAGCTGAATGTAGGAGCTGTAGGATGTGCATTAGCCATGAAAGGATACCTAGTAGAAGTTATTTATGTGTGAAATGGGCTCTGACAGAGCTCACAAGGGAGAAAACCAGAGGATTAAAAATGCATATAGAAAATAAATGATAGAAGAATTAAGATGTGACAGAGGAGTGGATGAAGATGCTGTGCAGAACCCCCAGAAGCTGCTGGTGCAGCCTAAGAAGAGGAGTCATCTGTAGGAACATAATCACCAGGAAAAAGAAGCATTAATCCTCATCATGAGCAGATTGTGTGCTTAAATGAAAAGCTAAGATAAAACAAATAAGTAAACACATGCCTGTAATTACACATTTCACGAGGTAAAATATTTGAGAAGTTAAAGTAGAAGTGTGTGAACTCAGCAGCTAAAAGAGTTACATGTGGAGGAAATGCCACGTTCTAATATTCTCATCTAAGATTTAAAAAATGCCTTCTAACTTTCTTCCAAAACGGGGGGGAGCTCTCAGGGAGAGCTGCTGAAGAGACTGACTGACTGACAGGCCAGCACCAAGACAGCCTTGGGAGAAAGGAGAAAGCCATGAAGAATGGAAGAAAGAGCACATCAGGCAATGGATGATGACAATAAAAGTGCTGGAGGTGTCGGGAAGTGAAAGGATGCTGTGAGGATGCCAAAAATCAGGCAGAGCCCAATGCTTTCTCTCTTCTGTAGGATGAAGCTCTGGAAGCAGCAGCAGGCACAGCAAGACCCAAGCTGATCCTTCAGGGCAGCCTCTGGTTTAGGGACAAGGGTTATGGGTGGCTGTGGACAGGTCACAGCAGTCAGACCAACATTCCCCACCCAGGGCTGACTGTCCCTCCCCAGAGCAGCTCCACTTTACTGATGTTATTGTCATAATATCTTTCTTATAACAAGAAAATGACTGTTGCCTGTGGCTTCAGGGTGTCAGATGTCCTGGCAGTGCTCTGGATCAGCAGAGTCTGTTTTCCAGCCTCAGTGCTGAGGAGTCCCAGCCATCGGGCTGCTCACATGTGATGCCTGAGATCATCAAAGGGGCATCCGTGGAGAAATGGCTGCAATGCATGGACAAGAAATCCTCTGTTGTCTCAGACATACTGGGAGGCATTAGAAGAGACTAAGGCTTTTCAGGGAAGTTATTTTCAGTCTAGGAAACTGAATATAATCAAGCAGTGTATTATGAGTTACCCTACCACACTGAAACATCAGGCTGCTGTTCTTTTCAGTGGCTTGCAGCAGATTTCCATCTCCATGCACACACATTGTGTAGCTAACAGGCTGTCCTGCCATAAACAAACCACAATTTTGACTGTAAAACCAATGAAGTTACTTATTTAGCATCGTGTATTTTACCTAGTTCTGGAAAGATAGATTTCAATAAAATATTCTTGACATAAATCTGGAAAATTAATTTCTCAGCTGTGTTTCATTTACAAACTTCATCAGCGTTGAGCCAGGGCCTGACCTTGCTGCAGCCAGCAGCACATTGCCCATTTGGGTCTGGCTGTGGCATGAGTACACTGAGGGTGTGTTCCTTTTCTTTCCACCAGCAGAAACCTGTCTGGTTTATAGAACATTAAAAGTAAAGCTGCCAGGAAGCATGCTGATGAGAGAAGTCAAAGACAAACAGCAGCCATCAGATCCAAATGAAGGCCACAGCAACCAGAACTCATCTTTGCTCTCCAGCAACTCCTGAGGGTGACCCTGGGCACTCCCAACCTCACAGCTGCTCTGGGGACAGCTGCCAGTTCCCCAGGACTTCTTCAGAGTGCTGTCTCATTGATGAAATCCCTGATTGGCAACAAAGGACAGGCAGGATGTTCCTGAAGATGAAGCTTTCCCTGATCCTGCTCCCCTTGACTCTGCTGAGGAGAAGTCTGAGGAGCCTGCAGGCAGTGTGAGAGCTCCAGACCTGGGGCCTGGCAGAACATCTCTGCTGTCACTGGGAAAAGAACAAACCAGGATTTAAAAAATACATAAATGTGGAGGCACATGGCACACCCCCTGCAGATACCCATGTTGCAATCTGACCAAACACTGAGCAGCAACCGAGATACCTTTTTGATTAAGTGTGGTTGGAGATACACAGCCTTATCCTGGCTTGGTGGCTGATTACATTCTCCAAAGAGGCCAATAAAACAAACCACACTGCCAAATGGGTCTCTAATTAGCAAGCAGTCATTGGCTTCCTACACTCCTTGGACGAAACTAAAAACCAAAATCCAGCAATGCTCCCCTGAAACAAAGAGGGAAAGGGTACTGAATTGTAAAGCTATTTTACCTGGCTTTTTTTACATGAATAAAAATAGGAAATAAAATTTAGGAATGTGAGTGTCCTTTCTATCTTCAGAGAGCAGCTGGCGTCCCAGCACTTCAGATGCCACATTGCATGATGTGAAATGACATGAAACCAATTTATGTCACCTAAATGACTTACCATTGACAGTGTCTATCAGCAGCCACCTATTTATGGCTGGGACAAGCACATTCAGATTAATTAGCTGCTTCCCCCAAATGAAAAAGCAGCAGCATTTCAGACAGACAGTGTTGTTTGTGAACTTCTGGGAAGATGTAATTTAGCAGCAGTATAACAGGAACAAAAGATCTACTTGAAAGAAAAAGGTATTGAGAGGACCTAGATAAGGAGTTCAAATCTTCAGGGGAGCTTTGAGGATACAAAATGCATCTCATTATTTTCAAAGGCACTGGGAAATGATCCAGCTCACCCAACAAATATTTACCATGTTGTTAAAGGTGAAGCTTTTTTAGAAAACGAGCAACATAAAAATAAGTATTTCAGATGAAGGAACTGTGCCTCAACAAAAATTAATACTATTGTTGTTGTTCCCTAGTTTTAGCCTTTTACACTACAACAGTGGCATTACAGTTCCCACCTTTCTTCTTGGCTCAGCTAATGATGTCATGAAAATACTCTAGGCTAATTTTGAGATATTTATTAACAGTGAATGAACAAACTGCAGTCAAATTGCTATCAGAGACCTGACAGACAGTCTTATACGTATGTACACCTTTCACAGGCACGTCTCTGGCTTATGAAAGAAGATGACAAATAGAGCTCAGTGGGGAGTTCTTCAACCAAAATAAACCACAAATCGGATTTTAAGGAATATGAGGTGACAGGTGGCATTCTTCCTACCCTAATGTTAGTTTTAATTTGCTGAAAATTATAAAAAATTGAAAGTGGTACAAGCCAAGCAAACCAGTGTGATTTAAAAATTTTAAAAAATATTTTTGTCTGGGATTGAAGGCTGTCCATCTGATTAGAGAGGGTGCAGACAGTGCTTGGCCTGAAAAACAGGATTTTTCATTTTCTAGGAAGAGAGCTGTAGGCTGTGTGACAGTAAGAATGAGGCAACGTAGTGACGTGCACAGTGCAAAATGCATCTTCTACTTATTCCATCTCACGGATCTGGGAAATAACTTTGCACAATATGTAAAAATAGTGTTTAAAACATTAATCTTGGAGATTTTTTTCTATTAAATCCATGTGTTCGAAGGATCTTGACATAGCTCTGACCTGCTCACCTGCAGATGAAGACAAATCCCAGCCCAGCAGCCTCTCGAGCACAGGACAAGGACTTGGAGCTTTGTGAGACTGTGCACAAAGTTTTGCTGTGGTTTGGTGCTGGAGCCAGGAGCATCACCATAAATCCTTTTGTCTCCTTTTCAATAACAGCTTTTCAAAATCTTCACTCAGGTTGAGAAAAACAGAAACATGACCCCTCCAGCCTCGATGAGGAGCAGTGGCTGCTGGAGGATCCTGTGCTCTGACCTTGCTCTCGGAGAGCACTTTGGCATGAGTTGGCAGTGGGGTCTGGAAAACAAGTGCCTAGCCCTGGCTGGTGGGCATTCCATAATTTTCTGCTTGGAAAGATGAGCAAAAAATGCTGCTTTCCAGCCTTCAGCTGGGAGAGCTTTCTGGTGTCAAAGGTCTGAGAGAGTTCAGTGGGACCAGTCACTGCTTCTTTATGCATAATGCTGCATTTGCTGCTCCTCCACATCCTTCCTGACTGTCACTCATCTTGGGGGAAATGACTTGGCCTGACAAATCCTGTTAAGCCTCAGAAATTAAATGAGATCTGAAAATTCTCAGGGAGGCCTCCACAGCTCCACAGGCTGCTCTGATCAGTAGTGTTAAGTTAAGCAAGCTTGGAGGAAAGCCAATAAACAGAAGCCCCAGAAGCAATTAACTGGGCCTGAGAACAGCAGGTGCTCCCCACTCCTCAGCATCCCCCCAAAACATGCAGGAGGGAAACAATTAGCAAAGACCCAAGCTAATTTGACTGGCCCACAGAGTGGAGGACATTTGATTCACTTATGCTTCAGACAGAATTGCCAGGTGAGAGGGAAAGGTCCAGCACCCACGTGGAGGCTGTTCAGGTTCTTTAGCTCTACCCTACCAAACCCTTTTCAATGTAGACTGTCAGCTGGGGCACAGTCCCACCTTCATCTCCCATGGCCAACTGCCAGTTAGGGGAAAAAAAATGTACTGGATTGGGTGGCTTCTGGGACCTCCTCAGCTGTGACAAAATGCAGGAAAAGCTGAAGCTTAAGGGGAACATTTGGACAAGCTTTTAGATTCAAGGCCTTCCTTCAGCTCTCCCAAACCAAACCATGCTTCCAGGAATTGACTCTGACAGTTAGATTTTTAATGATTTATGTAAGCCAAAAGACCTCTAATAGTAGACAAAAAAATTAGTTCAGGCATCAAAAAGGTTATTAAAGGAAAACACAAGGGAAAGTTGGATGCTGTAGCTGCAGAATACAGCTGCAAAATAAAACCTGACAGTAAGCAGATGAAGAGCACAAATGCCAAGAGAATCTGGTGAGTCACCTTCAGGTCCAGACCAAGATCAACAGAAAGCCTAAGGAGCTCATGGCAACCTCAGGGATGACCCCCTGGAGGATGGAAAGAGCTGGATGCTCCCTCCAGATTTCCCATTTCCAGGTGTCTGGGCTGCAGCTCCTGCTGGCAGCCTCTGAGCAGCCAAGGGGCCAGAGCACAGCAGGAAGACAACGATGTGGAATGGGAAGCTCATCTGCCTCAGTGCTTCCCTCTGTTTGGTAGCCCTATAGCCTTGGAAATTACTCCCTTGGAGTCAGAGAGCTGATCTGCTGCTGCCAGGCTCTCAGGATGGGAATTCCTGTCCCACAGCAGCTCCCACCACCCTGTCCCGGCTGCCAGACTCAATCTGCTCCCATTTGGCACCTACCCTGCTAGCAGCTCTCCTCAATTTCGGTCAAGTTGAGTGAAAAAATGGACTTTGAGGACTGTTGTGCAGCGCTAGGGGGTGAAGGACTCCGAGCAGTGAGGAGCAGAGCTGGGGTCCAGCAGGACTGCTCGGGGGGTGCAGCTGCCGGGTGCTGCCAGCCCCACCAGGATTCCCAGGCAGCTGAGCAGTGATGGGGGGGTCACTGCTGCTCAGGCATGTCATCCTCATCTGACTGCACTGTTTGCTGTGGGGACTGGAGACAGTCAGCACTTCACCAGGTGAGATCACTGTGGTGTCACTGTGGTGTCACTGCTGGGGAGGAGCCTCCTCCTGTGACCACAAGACAAGCAGCCACCTCACCAGCTTTGTGGCATCATGCTGCTTTGGGGCTTTTCACCCTAATAGCTCCTCAGACTCAAGCTTCCATTACAGGTGAGTCCCTGGGAAGGATGAATCTGGAGGAGTCCCTGAAGGGCAGCACAAAGAACCCAAAGCTGGGGAATGCCATGGCAGTTCAGTCTGGCAAGCCAAGCACCTGGCTCAGCACTGCCCTGAGGGTGCTGTGCCACTTCACCCCTGGCTGACCCAGCTTCCTCCTCAGCCAGGGTGAATCACTGCTGACTCACCTGTCCCAGGCAGATATTTTCCTGCAGTTTCACCCCTGTGAAATTCACCCAGGCAGGTATGGCTGATGCTCACCCAAGCCTGCTGCCCCAGGAAGCCACCCCTGATGCAATACAGTGTGAACTTCAGACAGTTACCACCTGCAGCCTCTGCATGTCTCTGCTTTGAGTGGATTTAGGGGATTTTGTATTCCATATTGGAGAGTAACTGCTGAACAGTATGGTTATGTTTTCCACCTAATTTCTACAATAAAAGAAGGAACAAGTGATGGGGCTATAAATTTGCTGACAGTAGTAACCAGATGCTCCAACATGGTTCATTCCTTGCTCAAACACCAGTAAGCACAGCTCCTACCATTAAGGTGTGCTCACAGGCAGCTCACTTTCTCTCTTGTCTGAGCAAATACCCTTCCATGTCCTTCCCCAGAGCTGGACTCCAGCCCGAGGGAAGTTTTCAGACAGCAGAGAGCTGATATCATGCAGCCCAGAAGAACAGCTCTATGTGACAAAGTCTGATAACAGCCAGATTGTACTGGGCAGACCAAAACCCACAAAGTTTACAAAATCCCCCTTTGTCTGCATAAATACAAACTAACTTAGAAAAACAGAAGTGGAAATATTCCTGAAGCAGACCTAGTCTCTCCCCTATCCCACAAAAGAAACCCCCATGCATAATGAAGTCTTTAAGACCAACAATCCAGTTTGCTACCACAACAACCCATTTCATGCAGACAAGCTTTCTGAGAGCATGTGCAGTACATTTAGTTCATTTTTATAAATTTATATAGAAAAAAATATAGTGTGTACAATAATCACAACATAGACCATAGAATGGTTTGGGCTGGAAGGGACCTAAAAGATCACCTGGTTCCTGCCTGGGTCTGACACCTCCCACCAGCCCAGGCTGCTCCAAGCCCCATCCAGCCTGGCCCTCAACACTTCAGGGATGAGGCATCCACAACTTCTCTATACTTAAACAGAAGATCCCTGGGTGTGCCATGTAAACCCAGACCCCACAGACACAGGCTATGCTGGATGCAGAGCACCAGCCAGGCAGGAGGACCAGCAGGCAGCACCCTTCAACAAGAGAGTGGGAAATCTGACAGGGTCCAGCCAAAGAGCTTCTTCATTCGTTGTACTTTTAGCAATAAATCAGAAAAGAAGCAAACCCAAACTTTCAGCGGTCTCCCAGTCACTCCTCTTTCTGGAAAGCAGCACTTCCCCTGGAAGAAGAGGAGCCTTGCTCTCTCCTGATGGCTGAAGTGCTGGGTGTGCTGTGGAACCATCCCTCCTGCCTGGCTCTCGGGGCCTGACACTGCTGGAGCAGCAGAGAAGTGGCCTCAGTGCTCACAGCAAGGCAGGAAACCTCCAGCAGATCCACCCTTCCTTCCTTCACTCCCCAGCCAAGTCACACACCCCAGGCCAGGGCAGCTCGCTCAGCACTGAGAAAGCTGAAACAAGCATTCTGCAACTAAATTTAGAGTTTCACAGCACACGACAGTTCTGCTGAGAAGCAACCTTGGTTCTAAGTCAAAGCATGAGACAACACGTGGTAGGAAAACCACCCAGATTATCTCCTTTCATCACATTTATCTAATTCCTTACCTTGACCTAAAAAAAAAAAATTAGAGGCTCAAATTTACACAAATCTTGCTTGGACTACTGAAGCCCATTATTTATTTCATTAATTATTGGCAAAGAATAACCCACCTCTGAAACCACAAAACTGCCTGATTGTGACAGCACATTGACAGCTTGAAACAGTAAAGCTGATGTGCCAAACAGTAACCTCAGGTCAATATCTGGTCCCCCTGAAGCAGGGAAGAGTTTTCCTGGAAAAGAACCCAGATCCACATTTGCAACTTTGTCCTCTTTTAACTCTTTTTTCCATTACAAAGTAAAGGAAAAGGCAGACCAACACCCTAGCACCCTATCTCTAGCAAGAAAAATCTTTGTTTTTAACACACTTAACAGAGACCTAGATTTTTTTCTTCATAATTAATGTTGCATTGTTTTTTTTAACTACAGAAGGCAAGCCATCTCCAGGAGCTGTTCCTCCCTGCACTGCCTGAGCAGTGGTGTTTGGGTTTTTCCTCCTGCCAGACCCAGCTCAGCCAGGACTGACTCCCTGGGGCCTTTATCCACACCCACCTTCCCTCTGACCCTGCTCCTCACAGCAGCACTCACACAAGGAGGAGAGCAAGTGTTGGTGCTTTCTGACAGGAATGACAAAACCCCCACCCTAAGACAACCCCCCCCCAACAAAAAGCCCCTCTGGTGGCACTACATGGCAGAACACACCTTTCTGGGCCACAAAACTGCACTGAATCACTACATCCAGCTCGATGCTCCTTGACCCGGGGGGGCTGTTGGCAGCAAAGGAAACAGGGTTCTGCATGCCTGGCAAACTGGCAAGGTTTTCATTCCCACTCTTTAAAATCTCTCCTTGCTTTACAATGGTATCATTTAGGATCTATTTTTATTCAAATCCCTGATGAGACTGATTCAGGTTTATAAAGGCCAATTGGAAATTCTTTAGCTCAGCAGGGTGTTGCAGGCAAAAGCAAACAAGCTCTGAGGGTATATTTTTCTTGGCTGTTTTCTCCACTGCTATTAGTATTTACAGGCAGAAGGAAAAGTCACATCTTTTTCCTATAATGGCTCTTTCCAGGCTGATGTGCTACATCACCCAAACCCCAGACCTCTCTGAGTTGCCACATTCAGGCACATTCCAAGCTCCCAACGTCTGACAGGTACTGACAAAGAGACAATCTGTTGGGACAGCAGCAAAATCACTTGAGTGTCTGGGGCAGTCAGAGAGGAAGGTAACACAAGCCAGGGTTTTTTTCCCCATTTGCCCTGGTCCAGCCTAACCAGCAGCTGAAACAGCAGGAACCAGAGCAGCAGTGTCTGAGGGAACTGGGGGGACTCCTGCTGTGCTGCCAGCTTCCAAGCTGCTGCTGCAGAAATGCAGAATGCTCTGGCTCTCCTCCCCAGCAAACACACAAACATCTCCCTGCTGCTGACCAGTTACCTGGAGCCTGGGGAGCTGCGAGTCAAGGACAGGCAACAGGATTACATCCACATCTTCCTCTGGCAACAGGATATCATCCACATCTTCCTCTGCTCTGCATGGCTGCCAATGGACATGGAGGTGTTGGGCTCCAGAGGAGCCCTTCTTCCATTCCCAGGGGCACTTGTACTGCCTGGTTCTCCTGAAGAGAACAAAAATGGTACAATCACCAGTGTAAAAACTAATACAAGCACCAGAGGACTCGAAGACCATGGTACAGGATCCCTGACAAAAGTCACTACTTCAAAATCAAAAGCTCAGCAGCCATTGCAGTTTTCATTTCCACCAGGTCTCATGTATTCTTAGTTAAGAGAGCACCACCTTAAATAATCCAGCTTTAGTAACCTGTTAGTTTGCTTAAAAACACTGAAAGCAATTTTCTCTGTGTTGTAGAAAGGCTGGGATTCACAGTTTGGATCCTAAACCCAAATCTAAAATTTTAGGCTTTCACTCAAAAGAAATGAGTAAGAATAAAAAATAAATTTGAAAAAAATGGAGGAGAAGGCTTACAATGACAAAAATCTTTATTTTGCAATAGCTTTATCATTTATGATTTGGAAGACATGTGAAACAAATTAATGGGAGTGTCCTGCTTTGGAACAAATCACCATGGTGATGCATCCCTCTGCAGCATTCCCAGAAACTGCCATCGCTGCCTCAGCTCTCCTACAAGCAAACTTCCCAGACCTGCTGAACATTTGTAGCCTAAACTTAAGCAAAACCTTAAGCCAACCTGAACAATATCCCAGCAGAAAGCAGCTGGTCTCCAGTCAGACCCCAGCGGGGTGTATCTGCTCCCAGAATGGATGTGTTCACTTCAGGGCTTCACCTTCCAGCTTTAGGTGGAGGGTGTTCTGCCCAGAATAAGTTAGGCAACAAAAAAGGAACACCATGAAACAAGTAGCAAGGAAAACTTATAGAGATAGAGCACTTGTGGCTAAAAATCCAAATGCAAAACCCAGAGACAAAATATGCTAAGTTGGTGTCCATGAAGAGGTTGGTGACCAGAGCCTCGGCCACCTGGCACCAGCCTGACAGGAGCTGCTTGCAGATGAAGTTTCTGCTGCATGCCCCTCTCCACAGGGTGTGTGTGTGTACTTAGTTATGCACAGAAAGCAGCAATTTCTGAATTATTATGTGCAACTCCCAGCTGACTGCCAAATCTCCAGAATCCAGTATACACTGTCTGGGTGCAATCCAAACACAGAACCTGTAAACACAACATGCAAACCTCATTCACCACCCTGGATATGTCTCCTATAAAATCAAACTCCTTCCTGTTCCTACCAAAGGAAGACTGTCACCAGCAGAAACAATAAATCATATTTCTGCCTCACGCTGAGGAAATGGCTATGTGACTTAAAGAGCCCCAGAGTAGGCCTTTTATATCAACTTATAAAAAAACCCCAATATTGTAGCAGTTCATCCCAAACCCAAGAGAAACATGGGTCTGATAAGCATGATTTTATTTTTATTTTTGTATCTGATGGAGGAAAAAGTGATAATAAAATCAAACATCCAGACACCATGCATATGCATTTCTAAAAATCAAATGCACAGAAAGGAAAACTGCTCTTGCCTCAGTGTGGAAATAGGATCCAAGAACTCACACAGGCAGTTCTGAATGGCAGCATCTGACAGGTGACATCAAATTAAAAGAATGGATTGCCATTTAGTGAATAAGGAGGGACAAAACCCAGCACGTTATGCAAGGCAGAAAAATCATTAAAATCTTTGCTATTATTGAATTTACGGGCAAGGACTCAGCCTTAAATGATCACAATGTTGTGTTGGAAGAAACCTTCTCTACTGGTAGCTAAAACCAAAAAATAACATAGAAAATTCAAAGTACATGGAAGGTGAAAGAGTTCCAGTTTAAAGCTGCTGGGCCAATAAAAAAATGGTGTTTAGACTGAAGTCAGAAGCATCCTGTTCTATCACCTTCACATTTAATTTTTATCAGTTTTTAAACTGAAAGTAAGAGCCTTGAGGCAAAATATTTTTAGGACTTCCTAGATGAAACTTGATTTTGAAAATATGAAACAAAATGCTTTTGATCATTTCCCCCCCATCCTCTCCCACCCCATGTGAACTGCTCAGTACATTCAGCTTTGGTCCCTTTTTTAGCCCCTGCATTGGAAAGAGAAGTTAAAAGAAGAACCTTTCTGACACCAGCTCCTCTGTGGTTACACTCAAATGTAGTTCCTTACACTTGCCCAATATATTCCAATAATTCTGACACAAACTGCCCCATCAGCTGTGCAGCTCTGGGGCTGTGAAACATGAATCCCAGAGAATGAGGAATCCTCCTGCCACACCATGCTGTGGGCATCCTGAGGGGCTGAGCTGGTCCCCAGCATTGGAAATGCTGCTGGAAAGGGGATTCTGCTCTTCTGCAGCTCAATGTGAATGGCAATATTACTGAAAGAAAAGTAAATTATCAAGCCCTCTGAAATACCCGTAGCAGGATTTAGTTGGATTCTCTCACCTCCAGACAGCCTCTCTCCCCCGGCACACTTACCCACTTCACAAGCAATCACCATCTCCTGCTAACCTGCTATTGCTTTTCTCCACCCGTTTTCCAACACATTACAGTTATCTCCAAAACAATTTGTCACCATTCTTATCAGGGGAAAAGCCTCAAAATGAGGAGACACAATCATGACTAATGGGTGCCCCAAAAGACAAAGTGCTCAGAAGGACTGGGTCAGCTCAGAGCATCCAGGGCCTGCTGCAGTTAAACAATTCTCACTGGTCATTTGCTGGCCAGCTGAAATCATAAATACTTGGGCTATTTATCTGTTCTGTGAAACACTTTCCCTTGCTTTTTCATTTTTTAAGAAAATCAGCCCCTTTTTCAATATTCCTGAGAATCAGTCATTGCTTTAACTCTCAGTAGTGTGGCATTAGGAAAAAAAAATCACAGTTCAGCAACAAAGCTACCTGCTATCCTATGCAGACCATAGGATGAGGTGAGCTATAGAATTCACCACCACACAGGAGAGGAGCTGGTGGATCCAGGACCCTTGAAGGTGCCAGGAAAGACCCTGCTGCCCAGGAGGTCTGAACAGAGCTGAGAAAGGCCCAGGCTTGAGGGTCTGCAACAAAAGCTTCATCCCCAGCAGAGAGCAGGACCAGCAGCAACCTCCCAGAAAAGCTGTGGGCAACTTGACAAAAGAGACTACTTAGGAGAGAACCTGAGTCTGAGGTTAAAAAAAAAAAAAGATTACAGGCAGTGTAGAATAAGGATTAGCTTTGGTAAAAATAAAGGAAAAAGGCAAAGTTTTCCCCAGTCCTCTACATGCCCCTCATTTGCATGTGCTGATGCCAGCTCACAGACACAACATGGAAATGGTTTGACCAAGTGATGTATCTCCAGGTTTCTATGGTGATCAGCACATAAATTGCCTGCCCAGCCGTGTGTGAAAGAAACCATCCATTTCAGCAACTGCAAATCCTATGCAGAGAGAAAACCACCCCCCAGATCCGCGGGTGTGTCACTGCCCCAGATGTGTGAGGGAGAGCTTGGAGACCAGCCCAGGGGACACTGCCAGGCTGCAGGCAAGATTTTGGAAGCAGTTAAACCATGACCTTCCCCTAGAGCAGAAAGAAAATGCCATGAAATCAGGATCTTAAATTACAGAACTTGATAGAGAAGCCTAATGGCCTTTTCAAAGGACATCTAAATTGATGCTAATTCTGAGAAAATGAGACTTTATCATCATTACCATTAAGGAAACACGAGACAGAAAGTGTTGTTAGGAGATCAGAAGACAGTAAAAGGTGCCCAGTCTCTTTAATGAAACAAATCACCATAGGCTGGAGTAGAGCAGAAAGGATGGTTTATTCTGGCATCTTCAGTTCCTTCCATTTCTGTCCTGGCCTTAATCCCAGAACAAGTATGTTTGACAGAAGTAAACTATGGTCAAATACATATGATCAAAAGTAAACACCAAGAATAAGCCCTAAATAAGAATTTCTTTCAAGTTTGAGGGAGTCCCTTCACAGGTTTCACATCAGACCACCAACAGATCAACACCAGTTCCATCCAAAATCAAATTATGATCAAGGGACAAGAGTCTTATTTGTAGCACTCGAAATCAGCACCCAAATATGGCCCTGAAAACTTTCATCTGCCCCAAAACCCACAAACCTGCTCTGACAAGTGGGTGGAGGAAGAGTCCATCCATCATTTTCCTATTGAAAAAGCTGGTTTCTTTCCAGATCAGAAAACAAAATTCCCTATGAAGGAGCAGGGAAGCCACAGTGTAGGAAAACACAGTGGCCCTGGGGGAGCCACAGCACAGGTCACACGTGCCACCAGCCTGGCAGCCCAGGGGGCCACCAAGGGCAGGAACTGCTCCATCTCTGCAGGGAATGTTTTGATTTTGATCTGCCATGGAAATAAAGCACTTTCAAATACATGAGCATATTCAGTGTAGTAAATAATGTGTTCAGATTTAAAAAAAAAAAAAAAAAAGAAATATTTACTAATATATTGGTACACCAGTGGAGCCACACACATACTGTGCCTACTCACATGGCATGAAACACAGAAATACTGCATTCCCAGTGAAATTCCAGACACCTCCTCAGCACAAACTATTCCCAATTCCATTCTGGGGAAACTAAAAAAAAAAAAAAAAAAAAAAAAAAAAAAAAAAAAAAAAAAAAGTAAGTTTCATACCACCCCGAACACCTATGCAGACAGCAGCCATTGTGAAGAGCTCGTTTTGGAAGTTAGAGCTAAGGAGAAGGTGGTTTTTTTCCTCAAAATAAGTGTGATTTGTGTTAATGCAACATGTAACAGTCGATCTCTGGCAGCAAGTATCAGCTATATTCATAACAGGGCAAGTGACAAAAGGCAAAAAGGTGTTAAATTCAGGTACCTGGGAGCTAGCTGAACGTGTAACCAATGCAGAAAGCTTTGGATTTCAAGTTCACTGTCTCTGGGACAATGGCATGAAACCCTTTTAATGTGTTAGTCACAAAGATCTTTATAATGCTGGAAAAAAAATCTCACATCCTGACTGCCACACTCTCTAGGCACGAGCACTGATCCCTTCATGCCAGGTTATTCCCAAAAGGAAAGAGTGGGTAATAAAAATGAGCAGTGGCAACAAGACAGCCCTTGGCTAAAGAACTGGGCAGCACTTCCCAAGCGCCTTCCCCTGGACCAACATCCCCTCTGCCCAGGGCTGCTCTTTGCCAGCAGCCACGGCTGCCTGGGAGGGTGAAGGGCTCAGGAGTCCGTGCACTCAGTGCCCTTTGGGAGCAAACCTGGAACCTCTGGATCCAGACACAGCTCTGAGCAGACAGTTCTTCCACAAAGAGGCACTGACATGCCAGCCAGTTTTGTTTTACCCTGTTATGAAGAAACATTACTGCCAGCTCCTAAAACATGAGGAAATTGGTATGGCTGAGAGAAAGGAGGCAACGTACACAGTGATTTTCTTTTCCAAAGTCAATTACTCCAGCTCCCAAGCCTGAATGGAGCAGCTGCAAATCTCCAGAGCACAGCTGCTCTGCAGCCCCTTCCCCAGGCTCCTGCCTCCCAGCCTGCCCAGCACCTGCTCAGACACGGGACCTGCTGGACACACAGACACAGAAGGTGCCACCAAGACATGGCCAAAAGACACTGCCTCTGGGAGAGCTGCTTCCACAGAGGAATGAACCCCAGGGCAGAGCCCCAGCACTACTGCTGCTGCCTCAGCCCCCCCTGGGACACCACAGATGGACCTCAAGGTGCCTGACCAGCAAAGAGCAGAAAGCAGTAGCCCATAAACAATAAATCCATACGTTTCACATTATGTCCCAAACGTTTCAGTAAGTATAAACCTTTTGACTGACAGAGGGAAATCAGTAGCACTGTGACTCCTTCTTATCAGAACACACCATTTTACTTTTAAAATCCTTGAAAATCCCAACACTGATTCGGTGCTTAAATTCAGAGGGGGCAATGTCTGCTGCTATTGCACAGAGCTGCAGGGCTGGGGGAGGGCACTCCAACCCCCCAGTTGGGTTATTGTCCCAAATCCAGGCAGAGCTTCTGTCCCGTGGCTCCCGTTCTGCACCCAGCAAAATCAGCAGTGACTGGAAAACCTCATGATTGGAAATGTAAATTATTTATAACTGTTGTGTAAGCCTCTTGAGCTGGTTATTTAGTGCTGCAGCATTCACTGCATTATGCCAGGGGAGGGGATGAGGCTCTGCCCTGGGGCGCAGGAGGCTCTGGGGGTGCAGAATGGTCCCTGCCCCAGGCACCCATCCTCATGGGTGTGCAGGGGGAGCTGGGGGTGGCTACAGCTGAACACAGCCCTCACCCCCTCCAAACTCAGACACCACAGCACGTGCTTCCTTCTTAGCACCCCAAATATACATTTAACTCTTGGGTTGTTTTTTTTCCTGCTGGGGTGGAATGGGAGGAAGCAGAAGTGTGTGCATGTGAAAGGGAAGAGGTGAGGAAGCTGAGAGGAGTGAAGCACCCTGAGCTCTTCAAACATTTTTCTTCCTACAACTGAGAAGGGAGCAGGCACACCCAGCTAGGCAAGGGATGGGGTGAAGGAGCACAGCATCTCTGGCCAGACCCCACTGAGAGGCTGAGGGGGGCTGCTGGTGCTGGGAAGGGGCTGGGACTCCAGCACTTGGCTCTTCAGCCACACGAGTTTCTGCTGGGTGATGCTAGATCCAGAATCTCACATTTCCCACAAGATGGTGAAGCACAGAGATACATAACCTGCTTTGCATTGGTAATTGAAATAAATTATCATAATCCTCCCCGAGTCCTGCAATCACTGGTTTTTTTAGATTGAACATTTCCTGAGAGTTTAAAAAAAAAGCAAAAGGACACACACACTTTTTTTTCCATAATGAGTTATTAGACTTGAAAATAACATCTACCCTTGAAAGAAAGCTGGAGCCCAACCGAGTGTGCACCCTGTTACCAGTTACAATGCTGCAGAGCAGGAATGAAATCTTCTTGTTCAACACTGCTGGATCAACCCTTTTTGTTAATTTTATGAGTGCTGTGATGGATCATCACAAAGGCCCTTTTTGAAGTAAGTGTGTTTAAT
The DNA here is from genome assembly GCA_038090715.1 of Florisuga fusca. NCBI lineage: Eukaryota > Metazoa > Chordata > Aves > Apodiformes > Trochilidae > Florisuga > Florisuga fusca. The sequence continues at coordinate 1,707,481 of JAAWXA010000058.1, forward strand.
CTTTCAAAGAGATTGATTTGAAATTGACCCAGTTTCAAGTGAATAAAAATCGTAGCAGCATAAATTTGATTCAATTCTGAGACTACTCAAATCATATGTTATACATATAGCCTTTGGATCCAAGAGAGAAATATTTTCATTTTTTCTTCAAAGAGTGGAGGGTGAGGCCACCCAAAGGAGCTAATACTTCTCTTTTCAAAGTTTCTACAGCACAGCACTTACACCAAAGCAACACAGAGGCCTTGCTTCCTCAAGTACAGAACTGCAGGTCATTTATTTCAGAAGATGTGTATTTTCATGCATGTGGACCATACACCCCTGCAGTGGCTCACAGACTCCAGTGTGTCTGAATGCAGAGAAGGCAGAAGGTCAGGAGGGAAAGGCAAGCTCAGGGCACCTTTGTTCTCCCTCCAGTTCTGACATAGTTCAGGGGCTTATGTAGCTCTTGGCATCTGCTGTAAAATTAAAAAAGAAAAAAAGGATGGCTTCATCTAACTTATGCTCTTTTGATACAGCATCAAACAGCTGCAGAGAAGAGCCCCCAGGATGCAAGCTCAACACTTGCTCTGAGGGATGCTGGACATCACCAGCACTGCTCCAGCTGTGGCTGGGCATCCCACGGGGCACCCCAAGGCCTTTATGGCAGCATTTCTTTTTTTCTTTCTTTTTTTTTGTATTTCCTCTTCAAATTGTCACCAAAAGGAACTTTTACTGTTGCAGTGGATGAAAGCCATCAGCCAGGCAAATAAGCCACTGTGCTGCAAGCCTGTCTCCACATCCTCTGGGCAGCACAGGGAAAAGTGTCCTGCCATTTCCTCAAGAAAAATGCTGTGAAATGCAAAGTACAATTAGGAGAGGTCTCACACTGCAGGCATCCCAGCCAGCCAGCCTGCAGTACCTCTGCTCCCCTGCACCTGAAATATCTGAAGTGCAGGCTGGCATTAAATCCTGCTCTCACGGGCTTCTGTTGGGCTCTGATTTCAACAGGGCTACAAAAGAGGAGGGAATTCAGAATACACACATTTATAGGGTCAAGAAGATAAACCAAGTTCAGATTTGTACCAGTGTAAGTCAGTACACAAACACAAGTTCAGTCATGAAGTTATAAAAAATTCTTTTAAGAATCAGGATGTGTTTAGAGCTTTTCACATCCCAGAATAATACAGTTTGCCTTCGTACTAGTACACAAAAAGGTGCTTGCCAAATGAACTCATTACCCACCAATTAATTTCTGCTAACTACTCTAAGTGCTAGGATGGAGGAAGCCAAGTGTCTTGGAAACGCCTGGAAGAGGCTGTGACCAGATGCAGACTGAGCAATGCTGATCCACCACACAGCCTGTAAGAACCCAGAAATATCCACCCTTGACCCCTCAGCACTTCAGTCTAGACAGGTTTGTTTGCTGTCTCCTTATCACACGACAGAGGTAAGACAGAAGCTCCAGGCAGCACTGACCAGGAGCACTTCAGACAGGTTGGACAGGGTGCCACCCCCACGGCTGGGAGAAGGCTGCACAATGCACACCTCATGACCACAGTGATTTTCTGGTTTAGCAATCCTGAAAATTAATGTCTGACAAGTAAAAAAATGCTTGAAAAGAACCAAGAAAACTCTTTTTAGGCACTTACAATTGTCTAAATAAATACATACCTGAGTTTCCCCCCTGCTGGGCTGACATTCAGTGAGCACAGGCACCCAATTCCTGACTTTCTATGCTGAGTAGAAAAATGTGGAAGTTTCTCAAATTGTCCAGACCAGATACAACTTTGTATGTATGCATAAATATTTCTGCTCAGAGATCTGTAACTTTCACCCTCACTCCAGAGGCTGCAGTACAGTAATACTGTAAGTGAGTAAGTACCTAAGTGTCTGTGACCACTCTAATTCACTCCCAGGCTGACCTAGTTCTTTGGTAAATAAGCTTTTTCAATCTGTTTCTCTGCTGAGAGTCAAAGCCTTGGAAATACCTTAAATATACAGTGTCCTCCCTAAACTTGTTTTTATTGCAAAAATACATGGAGTGCATGGCATGTATTCCTGGAATCTAGGCAGCTTGTGCTATACAGTAATTCACATGTCAATCTCCTCTCTATTTTTTCCTTTAATTAAAGGAAAAACCAAAAGATCCAACAACCAAAGAGAAAGCAAAACCCACACTAAAGCAAACATGACATTTGAAACAAGAAACCCAGTAGAAAATAGCCAATCTGAAACACTGCAGAATATTCCCAAAAGAAGGGAATTCAAGACCTCAAACATCAGAAACTGAATTACTGGAGTACTTTGTTAGCACTCTTTCATCTTAACTTTGCTAAGCATCACGTAAACTTGGCAGCAAGCTCCCAATACTAAACTGAGGTAATTTTACTGTAGTTAATTCAAAGAATAAAATCATCACTCACCTCATCTTTAAACACACATGGTTCCCAACCACCTTGACTCACACTGTGACCATCTGCATTACCAAGTTCCACACTGGGTAAGAGGTTTGGGAGAGCAGTAGTGTAGGGCAGCAGTGAAACTCAGGATAAACTCAGAACATCCAAATCATCCTTGGTGGATAATACACTCATTGCACAGATTTGTTCAAATCTGCTTAGCACCACAGAGAAGAAGGAAGGAAAAAAAGCCAAAACATACACACACAGAATGACATTTCTCTCTATGTAAAACAGAAAAGTCCAATTAATCTTCTCCTGAACCCCCCCTGCCCTGGCCATATCTGTCCTTCAGCAAACCTGGCACTGAGTGTCCTCCTGGTGCCTCACCAGCAACCCAAGCCACAGTCCTGCCCTGCCTAGCTGGTATTTTACTGCCCCTGTGCTGCTCCTTCTTCCTAGTCACTTAGATCTTTCTGATAAAAGCACGAGAGGTGCATTGTTTAATGCACTGAATAGCATGGACACATGCACATTAATGCCCCAGACTGACCTCTGTTACACGTGTGAAAAATACTGACTGAATTAAATTTCTGACTATTTGTTTCTTTAAAAAAACCCAACAAATAGACTCACTGTTTTGGCCCCTAAAATACAGCTATTTTATGCATATAAGGAAATTATTTTCAGGTTATCTGCAGAAAGCTTATCTTCCAAACTGCCTGCTGGACCTGCAGGAGTGGACACAATGCGTGTGTGTTCCTCCTCAAAACACCAAAGTATTGGTATTGTACATACACTGGGTTTCAAGTGTAACTCCAGCCACAGATACACCCTCCCAGATGTTTAGATGTCAGACAGCTTTTCATCCCTGGGTTTTGAAGCCATGAAGCCAGCCCATGCCTGCAGACACCCATGGCACCAGAAGGATCACAGGGTTTTACTCACTGTGAGCAAAATAACCCAACAGCAGAGCTCACCTCGCAGCAGTGAGAGGGGATAAGTCAGCTCCCCTCTAAAATAATATACAAGGTTATTCCAAACAATTAGAAGGTATCTGAATTCAAAATGTTGTATTAATCACTGCTATTTGCATCATCATCATCAACAGTTCCTTACTTCCAGGAAGGCCTTCAGGAAGCAGACCACTTCATGCCTACAGTGTCCACTAATCCCTACAACAGGGGGTGTTTATAGCACCAAGTTAATATAAAGTCAGATTTAAATACATCCTCTACCTAGTGATAACTATCACAATAATAAATGTATCTTACAATACTAGAACAAGCCCATCTCAGTGAAAAAATCTCTGAAATCTTTCAAGTATCTCCAGCTCCAAGGGCCTTTAAGTACCTTTTCTGATTTAAGCATAAGGCTTGGTTAAATCAACATTTCTACCAGACAACATTCAAAAACTTGTTTGCAGTATTGAGGTCTGTCTTAAGGGGAAAGAATTCACATACTCTTAAGTGACAGCATCACTTCTGCATTCAATCCCTCTCTCTCAGTCTTCTTCTTTTACTCCATTTGTTGCTGCAATTCCAGAGCCAAATCTTACACAAAATTGCCTCATCTGCACTGAAATCCACATTTCAACAAAATACAGAGTTGGGAGAAACTTTAGAAAGCTTTAAATGTATTTGCTGGGAACATTCTGAATCAGTGCTGAAGCTGGAGAGCTGCAGCAGGGCATGGCTTTGCCACAGGGCTCAGCTACACACCTGAGCTAGCCAGCTCTCCCACTCACAACCTTCTTGCCCTTTTTGTGTCTCTGGCAGAGGTGCCACAACCTATTTAGAGGCAGCAAGATGGTAAGGAATGTAAATGATCTCCCCCATCAGGAAAGCATCATCCTTCCCCACCTCAGGACTGCCAACACCATGGCTGGCAGGAACTCTACCAGTTCTGCAATCTCTTGACAGGGAAATGATACAAACCAAGTTAATTCCACAGTAAATGCATTTTATCCCTGTACCTGCTCTCAGCCCTCAGAACAGAAACTGTCACGAGGGTATGAGCAGTTTCTCAGCAATGCTTTTAGGTCTATCACTTCTAACAGCTAAAATGAGACTTCTTTCAGGTGCCCACCTCAGGCTCCACACCTCCACCCCTGTATCTTGCCTACAGAGCAAATGCAAATACTCTGCTGTTGCTCAGTGCTCACCACCTTACCTGCAATTCCAGCTCTAATAACTTGAATTTGTAAGTATTCATCCCAGTTGTTTAAACTGGGCTGACAGTGGTAACACTGCAGACACAAAGCATTAGGTAAGTGTACCCATAAATGAGAAACTGGTTAGGAAATACTGATACCAGTTTTGTCCTGCACCTTTTTGAAGTCAAAGAAAAAATATACCAAACCAAAAAACCTAACAGCTTGCACTTCAGCTTACTTTTTCACCCAGAAGTCAAATTAGAACCATCCTCTATTAGTCAAATTAGAACCATCCTATATCTAATGCTGCAGCATTTATCACACAACTGTAATGGGTCAACCAAGGTGAGAAACATCTGGGATCTGCCTGTTACCAGGATTAATTAACTCTGCACTTTTTACAATATTCTCTTAAAAGAACTTTGTAGAAATATATGAAGATTAAGTCATTAAAGCTGAAGTTACATGTCAGACAACATTTTCCTAAAAATCTCTCTCTGCCAAGGATTACCAAAACAGAGCCCTGGATTCCTGATCACTTCTTCTCTGCCTTGCCCAAACCTCCAACAGACACTGCCAAAACACAAGAAAGTCATTACAGAAAAGCTGCTTCCAATATTTTAAGACTTATTTGAATAACTTACAAGTTATGGTTACACTGACCTCTCATTTTAGAGTTTTACATAAATATTGCAGATTAAGCATTTATTGTATAGTAAAATCTAAAGATAGCTATAGGGAAGTAAACTTTCTGCATGTAAATCTCTCTGCTCTCTGCTTTAGCTCAGTTCTGTCAACCAGTTCAGGTTCCACTGGGTGTTTTCCTCAGCATGGTACCAACAACACACAGAACTGATACACAGCAGTTGAGGTCATCTGTGGTAAGGGCAAGAATTTTGATTCCAGCCCCAGTGAAGTCAGAATACACACACACACACTGACTCTTACTTGGGAAATGCAAGTGAGATACTCAGTTACAAACTAACTACCCCCGAGTCCACCCAAATTAAAAAAACAAACACAAAATAAAAAATTAAAAAAAAAATTAAAAGCACAAAACCTCCGAAACTGAAAACACCCACTCCCAGCAGTACACTGCCCCTCTGTCTCATCAGTCTTATTCCCATGAATACCTTTAGCTGTATGAACTAAAAATCTGCTGTTGTAACACTCTCATCTGCCATGCACATGTACCAGAGACTATCAGCCCCAAATAAGTTTTAGAAGCTGGGCAGATTTGTGATTCCTGCAAAACTGAGATTCTAGAACACCAGGCTGTAACAGTGTGACAGGAAGGAGAAACTTTTTAACATACACACTTTGCATGAGAATAAAACACTACAGCAGCAGGTTCTGTGCTATGAAGATCGTTATTTAAAACCCTCTGAAGAGCACTCAAACACATATTTCCTTGTACAGCATCTCCCAAGTCTCGTCAGAACACGGGTGGGTGCTCCAAATAGCAGGTCTTGGAGAAGGGTCTGTCACAGAGTCTCTGGGCTGCCTGCTATACAAACCTGGGCACTGAGACCTTCTGACAGCAGCAGGGCTCCAACCATTCTCCTCTTACAGCTGTGGGAGGTGTCCATCAGTTGGGATGGGAGAAGATTCAAGAGAACACACATGCCACTCCTTTTCATACAAAATTCTTTGAGAAAATGGCAATTTCTGCATTTTATCACTCCTCAAGGAAACATGATACCCAACACCACCTGCACACAATAAGTACCCACATGAAGCCATAAAGAGCCAGCTGCCCTTTATTTAAAATGCCCTTTGCAAAAACTTGCCATACATTCTTTCAAGAGAAGCAGAACCATCAGGAATCTCACAGCCACAGAATTCAACATCCAGAACCATAAGTATCAGTAAAGCCTGAGCATTGTGTTGAAGAACCACACTTGTATTGATCACGAGGTCGAGAATACTGCACGGTTACAATCACAGGATTGCACAGACACACTTTCTTGCAACAGAACAAGCTTGGGTTTTAAAAAATACAATCATTATGTACAGCAAAATATGTGGCCATAAGACCAGCCTTAAACTAAGGCCTTGTTTACACAATTTCTGCACTGTCAGGAAGTTTTTTTTTGGCTGGGAATGTCATTTTTCTTCCAAATCAATTAAATATTTGCAATTCTCACTGTCAAAAGAGCTATATACCACCTCTGTATTGTCACGGGTATAACATATTCCCACAGGGAAAAGGAATAAAAGAGTACCTTTATATTGATACAACATTTTCCTCAAGTGTAGAAGCTAATATAGCTTTCATTATTCAGTCAAGTTTAAGCAGTATGACTTTTTTTCTACATTATAGACAAGGCCTATGTTTAACAAGCACCAAAACACTTCAGAGTATTTGGAAGATCAGTCTACTGAGATCTACTTTTTGTACTGTCCTCACCAAGTCATAGAGAACACTGAACATCTAAATACATTCAAAACTGATTAAAAAAACCCATGCCATGGTTTCTTAAATCCTTCACTGTTGAACAAACACACCTTTTTGGCAAGAACTAGAGTGTATCTACAAGAAAGCCCAGCAGAATTCAGGACTTACTAGGCTGCCTTCAGCTGCTCTGCCAGGCTGAGAAAAACTGGACTTTGTGTGCTGCTGTGTGCTACAAACACTCATTTTTTTGCATCATTCCTCAGTCACGACACAGGTAGCAGGGAAACAGGAGGCACCAGAAAACATGAAGAATCTGCTATCTGTTGGGGAGAACAGAATGAACACCTGCTTTTATTTAGGGGAACAAGTTGCTTTCAATACACTGATCTAGAGAGCAAGGCCTGTTGGGTGCTAAAAACTGTGTAACTCCACTGAATTTAAGGCAAAATTCAACCATATCTATAGCTGAGATGTAATATATGGCATTTCTCTTTTATAAACTGCAGACATGGTGGCAGTCAAGCTTTTCTTAGTTCTTTTGCAGTATTTTTGCTAAAGAAACCCCTTCTATTAATAAGCATTATACCCCTGCCCTTCCACCACGGAAGCCCACGAGGAGCTGGCTTCTAATTCATTTTGAGATTGCTGGAAGAGGAGCTGCAAAGAGGTTTTCACTTAAAAAAGGCTGGCTGGATCCATTTGTGCCAATGAAGGCCTCAGGCAGAGGGACCATCCCTAGGGCTGACCTCTCCAACCCACTCTGTTTTCAGCTGCATCAGTCCACCTGACTGTACCAGAAGAGATACTTGCTTTTTCTGGAGAATACATGTGAGCTCAGGAGAAGATCAGGTGTTTAATACTTAAGCATATAAATAATTTTTCAGATTTTCAGGACATACTGGATGTTGCTATAATAAATACCTAATTTTCAACTGAAATGCAAGTTCATAATTTTAACTCCAGTCACTGGGATTTCAATGCCTAGAATTAAATACTGTTCTTCCAGTGTGGCAGCAGGAAGCTTTCCCACTTAAGAGAGGAGACATTATCAGATCCACAGTAAGAATCATGGCAGTTTGTTTTCCACTGGCCTGATTAAAAAAACCTTTACACATCATTGCTCAACTTTTGCTTTCCTGTGGTAAGATAATTTCAAGTCTTCTTGGGGTGGGAGGATGGGGAGGGGGGGGGCAGAAAAAGAAAAAAAAAAAATTGCAGTTTTTGTGTTCCAATCTTTAAAGAAGGGGTTAAGAGAGGAAGATAAAGGAGATCAACAAACTGCCTAGATCTTCCAGATGACAGAAGGTACAGGCCAGCTCCCACCTCAAACCTTCTGCAAAACAGGAAAGAATGGTCTGATGCGTAATTTTAAAGAGTTACAATGCAATAAGATTAAAAGCTTAAATTTTATAAATAATCGACCTTTAGAATTTTACTTCAATAAACCATGCTGTTCCCAGTAAGGAATAAGGGCCTAATCTTACAAGGCCTTTTGCATGAAAGCCACACTACCTTCCTAAAACTGCCTACTGAACATAGCACTCCACTCACATGCTGGCATCACACAGGGTCAGGACCTAAACACAAAGGGAAAACTATATTAAAATCACTAAATATTAGGTAAAATAACAATCTTGTAGTTTAACTTGGTTTTCTTTTTTAACACTATCCTTAGCTAATCAAACCCTCCCCAGGCCTTTCACTTCCATTAAGACATAAATTAGGATTAACAGACTATGTGAAAATTAGTGTTTCATGTAATACATAAAAGCGCACAAAGTTGTTTTCTAAAAAACAGCAATTGTATTAAAAGTCTTCAAATGGATAGACATTTCTTATACGCATGTCTGGAATTAAAATGACAGTTGTTAGAGTTTTCTTGGTACATCAAAATGATAAGATTTCCCTCTTTGCTGGCTGGAGGTACATCCCACAATAAGACCAAAAGGGAGGAAAAAAAAGAAAAAAAAAAAAGAAAAAAGAAAAAAAGAAAAAGCCTCCCCCACTTCAAAATCCCAAAAGGCTAAATTCTGGTAAATTTGAAGTAAATGAAGCCCGAACTTGCAAGACATGGAAACTGCAGTTAAAAGGCTCAGATGGAAATAAGAAATAAATTCCACTAACAATAGGCCCTTTTGTCCTGGCTTGTTCGGTGTGATTACTGCAAGGAAACTGTTAAGTAGTTTTTGGAGTAGTAGATAATGGGATTCTGTGGAGCTTTCACAGGTTGGCACCGGCTGGAACAGCTGAGTTTTGAAGGCACTCTACAGACACAGGGTTGCTGTTGGCCCTGCATCCCATGTAGGAAGTCTTTGCACTTTAGAGAGCTAGTCATCAAAATCAGTTATTGCCAACCTAAAAAGAAAAACCCTCGGAACAAAACCACCACCGCTCCCACCCCCAGAGAAACTAAAAAAAAAACAACAAAAAACCACGAAATCACACACACACACACTCTTAAAAAATTGTGCAGATTTGTAACATTTTCACAGCTGATTTAAAAATAAAAAAATAAAAACGGAACAAAAACCAAAACAACAAACGACAAAACCAAAACATAAAGAAACCACGCTACCACTCTCCTGCAGTCTCCCATCCGATACAGCAGGTAAACAAAATAGAAAATTATTTCACGAATCATCAGCAGACACTTTCTGGCACCCGACACTGTATTGGCATCAGTGTTTAGGGGTATTTTTGTGGTTGTTTTTTTTTTTCTTTTTAAGTTAAAGTCCCAGTTCAGATGTGCAATTCTCCAGGCTGGCCGCCCCGGCACAACCACCCAACTTTGCATAGAGATCCTGGGGAGGGGCGGGCGGGGGCGGCGGGCAGGGCGGGATACGAGCCGTGCTCCTCACGCGTGGCCCGGGGT
>JAAWXA010000058.1:1717302-1770723 GCA_038090715.1 Florisuga fusca
CCTCACGCGTGGCCCGGGGTGTCCCGTCCCGGGGTGTCCCGGGGTGTCCCGTCCCGGGGTGTCCCGGGCAGGGCTCCCGGCTGTGCTGTGCTCCGCTCCTCCAGGCAGGCCGGGCCCGGGCCCGGGCCGCTCCTCTTCCTCCCCCCGTGCCCGCTGCCAGCGCGGGGCAGCAGCCCGCGGCAGACACTGACAGGAAATATGCCACGACCGAGACTGGACGAAACGTATATGCCGAAAAAAGCCACATTTCCAACACGATTACGCGATATTTTTTCCCCCGGTCTGTTTGTCTGTTTGTGTGTGTGTGTTTCTGAACGAGTGTCTCGTTTCCGGCGGCTGCCGCCGCTCCCGCCGTGCCCCTCAGCCATCCCCGGCCCCGGCCCCGGCCCCGCCGCCGCCCTCAGAGGATGGCGCAGGAGGAGCAGCACTGCTCGTCCCCGTTGGGCTGCGAGGCGTAGTTCATCTGCCTGACGATCTCCGCGAAGAGCTCGTCCACCGAGGCTTTGTTTTTGGCCGAGGTCTCCATGAAGGGGCAGCTCCACTCCTCGGCCAGGGCTTTGCCCTCCCCGAAGGAGACCTCCCGCTCGCCCTCCAGGTCCACCTTGTTGCCCACCAGGATCATGGGCACCCTCTCGTACCTCTTCACCCGGATGATCTGGTCCCGCATAGGCTTGATGTCCTGGAAGCTCTGCTGGTTCACCAGGCTGTAGACCAGGATGAAGCCCTGCCCGTTCTTGATGTAGAGGTCCCGCATGGAGGCGAACTGCTCGGTGCCCGCCGTGTCCAGGATCTCCAGCACCGACGGCGAGGAGTCCACCTCGATCTCCTTGCGGTAGAAGTCCTCGATGGTGGGGTCATACTTCTCGATGAAGGAGCCCGTCACGAACTGGACGGTGAGGGCGGACTTGCCCACGCCGCCCGAGCCCAGCACCACCACCTTGTACTCCCGCATGGCTCCCGGCGCGCCGCCTCCCTCGCCTCCCGCTCGGGGCTGCCGCTTCCCTCCCGCCCTCACNCCCTCCAGGGCTCCCTGAGGGGCGGAACCCAGGCTGAGCCCCGCACCCTCCCTGCTCCCTCAGGAGGACGGGGGGAAGCGGGCACGGGTCACGGGCTGCGCCCCGCTCCTCAGGCTCCGCCGCCGACCGGAGGGCGGGGGAAGGATGCGGGCGGTAGCGTTCGGCCCCGAGATCTTCAGGGAGCCGCGGGGATGCGGGGCGCAGCCCGTGACCCGTGCCCGCTTCCCCCCGTCCTCCTGAGGGAGCAGGGAGGGTGCGGGGCTCAGCCTGGGTTCCGCCCCTCAGGGAGCCCTGGAGGGATCGGCGGGGTCTCGTCAGGAGCGGGCGGGCTCGCAGAACCGCGCTGGCCCCGGGCGCGGTGCCCAGCGGCAAATGGGGGAAGAGCGGCGGGACGGGCAGCCCCAGGCCCCTCTGCCCCCTTATCGGCGGAGGGCACAGCCCGGTTACCGCCTCACCGCGGGCCCTCCCGCCCCTATCGGCCCTCGCCAGGGGACGTGACGCCCCTCACAACCGGGCCCGTGCCCGGGCACCTGCGCGGCCTCCCGCTCCCCCAGGCTGTTGATGCTGTTTGCACTTGGTGGCCCAAAACCAACAGTTCAGCGTGGTGGCGTTGAGTCAAGGGCCTGGCTATTTGCTAATGTCTGTAGAAGTCATTACTTGGAATTTCTATCAATCGGACATTCCTTTCAAGAAAATAACATTAGTTATTTTGGCACCCTCTGCCCTTTCCTTTTATATCCTATCCAGTTATGTCCTGTTCTCCGTTTATTCAAGGAGCTGGGGCATGTAGGTCCTTTCTATCCCACCTTGCTTGCAGGCCTAATTCCCTAATTTGGGGAAACAGGCCACTGTAGACAAAGGCAAAAAGATTGGAACTGAGTTTTATAAGCAGTATTCTGTTGCTACTGAGCAGTTTTCACAGAGATTAATTTCTACTTTAGTTATTTTTCCACAAGCCCCTGTGGGGATTCACTCCACTGGATCTAGCTGTACTGCATCCCTGTGGCCATCTGGCAAGTACTGCATTTCCACTCATCCTGTTGTGATCACCACATCTCTGCTGGTCAGGACTTTAAACTATCCCCTCTGCTGCTGCTTGTGTTGCCTTTGCACACTGAATCCTCTGCTGAGGGACACAAAAGTTCCTTTCCCCTGACCTTGCTGTGGAGTGGGTGATGGTTTAACCCGCTCCAGCTGGAAGCGCCTCGTGCTGTGACTTCAGATAAAGGACAGGATGTTCCCCTTGGATGGAATCGAAATGGGGGCCGCAACTTTCCTGAATATATCGTGTTCCTGAACCCCAGCTGGCAGGTGTGCACCTCTCTGTCAGAGTCCCCGGGTGGGATGCAGGTCTGCTCCTCCTCCCAGGGACAGAATCCTCTCATGCCTGCAGAATTCATCAGCTGCAGGCTGATCCTGAGCCACTCCAAGGTGCTGCACAGGTGAGTCTGGAGACTGATCAGATATTTTACCTTATGTTGGATCCTGAGGGTGGGGTTTGGCTCTGTTCTCAGCTCTGCCTGCTGACCATGTCACCCTTAGCTTGTGACAAGAGGCCATCTCGTTTCCAGAGCAGTACTGCAGCTCTTTGCACAAGTCCTTGTAACCTCCTGCTCCAGCAGCAAGTTTCCTCTCAGTGACTGCTCAACTCATACACAGGCATGCATGGAGCTTGGGTTTGCAAACAAAACAGCTGAGCTGGCTAGGAAGATTTTAGTCCTTTCCCCACCTCTTCCTGTCCCTCCAACTGCCCTTCCAGCAGTGCTCCAGAGCCAGCACAGCATCTTGTGAGCCAGCCAAAACCAGGCACCAGCCAGCAACTCTTTGCAAAGTTATCTTTAAAAATAGCTGTAAAAATCAGTTGGAAGGCTACAGTATCCCTGCAAAAATATTTTATTTTCTTGTTCTGCTGACACAATCTATTTACGGTGCTGGAAGGTGCTGGGTACCCTGTGGGGCTGCTGACCTTCATCACCTCTTAGCAAACCCCCCGTACAGTACACACACTGCACTCTCCCCAGACACAGCAGCAGCTGATCTATGAACACTAGACAACTATAATGTTGATTTAAATCCAATCTTTTTAATCCAAATGCACTGTTGAGTTGTGGTGTGGGGTTTCTTTTTCAGTGACAATAAAATTACTCTATTTTTCATTCTACACTATGCCATTAATTGCTGCTGTTTCTGAACAAGGAAATGTATGGTGATCAAAGTAACAAATTGTCTTTACTCTTGATTTTAAATATGGAGTATTTTTTCTTAAGTCCCAGTCCTCTATTACATCTATTAACTTAATCTCTTTTGTTACCAGACAGGTAATTAGTTAATCTGCAGTACTGCTTTTAGAAATTAGGAGTCCATGAAGTAATGGCAAGGAGTATGTGGGAAGTAACTAAAAGAAGCAAGTCTGGTTTTGTTATAAATCAATTTTCTGTGCATAACCACAGACTGCTAAGGGGATCTGCGAGTTGAAAAGGTTGAAAATCCCTGGATGAGGGCTTAGATATTTAAATTAAATACTCACAAGAGTATTCAGCACATAATTTTTGAACTTGGAAGCACACCTTGTATTGGGTTGTTATACTTCATGATTGGCACCATGGTTTAGAATCTTTCAGAGGGAAAAAATTAAAATTGTCCTGAAACAAGCTCTGTTTGGGCAACATGAAAGCATTGCAATACAGCAGAAGCTACCCAAAATATATTTAACATACAGTTGGCTGTATTAATTTGATTTTCAAAATGATCAAGCATATTTTAAAATCAGCTTCAAGATTATGTGATACTATCTTGAAAATGTCAATACAAATCAGCTGAAAAGCATAGATTTGGTTACTAAGCAGTTTACCATACAGTATTTACATATACAACTAGCTCTTACTGTGCTAACTCATTCAGTAAAATTACTCATACAAACTAAGACTGCATAGTTTAGAAAGATCAAGTCATTAGCTTCTTCTGTACAAGTGTCACCATTGCAGAACCATAAAGCAGTGTGGGGTATTTTGTTTGTTTTTTCATTTGTTTTTTTGCACTTATAGGCAGAGATTAAACTTAGGTGTAGCTTAAATCAGTAATGTATATGATATCCAACATCCTTCAATACCACAAAAGTTTGCCACTCTCTGGTAACAAGAATAACACTATAAAAACTGGTAAAGATATTATGGTGTTACTGGAGGGACCCTCTAACCAGGTCCTCTGGTAGTTTTTCTTTAAAGAGTTGTAGCCAGACCACTTACAGCTCTGGTGTTACCTCCCAGGTCAGTGTGAGCAGAGGGGTACAGACCCCTGGGATCTGGCTAAGCACCACTCAGCCCATTTAGGATGAGGATTTCATAGAAAAACTGTGCTGTACCTGGGGAACAAAAATGATGTGGGCAGTGGCTTGAGTTGCAGGATAGGTCCTGTGGAGTGGCATTTGCATGCTTCTGGATTTTGGAGGGACTGAGCTCTGTAAATGAAGCAGAGCTGGAATCTGTAGCTGTGTTGGCTTTGATTAGAGCAGGCACTTGGAAAATGTGCTGAGAATGAGGTGAGTGTGTGAACCAGCTTGTCTCAGAAATCTGAAACCCTGCAGTGCTCAAGGAGGAAGGGGTGATAGCCTTCACTCAGATCTCCCCTGCTTTCTGTTAGTAATACACTTTTTTGCTTCTCATTTCCTCTGTGGTGACTGATGGACCCTTCTTTGCTCCCAGTTGTACAGCAGCAGTTTTTAGGTCCGTGGTGCAAGGGGCCCTACAACAATCAGCTGCTCCGTGTGCCCTTCTGCTGGGGGCTCTGCTGGACTGCTTGGGGGCCACCAGGGCCAGAGAAAAAGAGTGGAGTGGGGAACTGATCCTCATTTTCAGCAGATCTGAAGGGTCCCAGAATGTCTTAGTTCATCCCTGCTGCTGAGAAAATCCTGAGGGAAGTCATGGTCTAAGAATACTCCACACTGTCACTTTACTTCCTTTTATCTGAAATGTTCCCTGGGTATAAAAAAAAGATGTTACAATTCACTTTAATAAATTTACTGGTTCGTGATCCGATATAAAACAGTTAAAGTGAGAAGATTCAGCATCATCTGGGGAAGAGATGCTATTCTGTCTCTCCTGTGCTGTTAGTATGTGACATTAATATCAGCAGTAAACTTAAAGGCAAAGGGGGAATAGTTATGGAGGGAGACTAAGAAGATGAAATAATCTCAAAGAGCTCAAAGTACAGAATTACACTAAGTGTTCTCTGGCATTAAACAAATCTGGAGAAATATTTCAGTTAATTTTCAGTATATGAATTTGAGCATGTTTTGTGGGCCTAAATTAGTTTTTAACTCAGTAGTATTCAAAGCAGTCTTCATTTTGAATTCACCAGTGGGATGATCTAGGTTGGCTTGGGGTTGAAGATGGAGAGGATGACCTTCTGAGCACAAACATTGAAGTATCTGCATGTTAAAGTATCTGCAGATTTTAGTAACTACTTGATAAACCATAGCATTTTTAAGGTTTTTTGTGTGGATGTGAAATCACTAAGAACTCCTCTCTCCCTTTTGATGGTAGCTAAGGTTGGGTTTGGTTACATTTGTCATGATAACATGATATTGGTACTGACAGTCAGTGTCTCTGCTGTTCTGACACACTTTAAGTTTGGTCACTCCTATTGAGCAGTGGTGGTGCATTCAGCACTGTGCAAGAGAGACAGTGCTCAGCCCTAAAAATTTTTTGGCAAGCTTTAACCAACAAGTTTACATGGTGGGAATGAACTCATTTTAAGAGGAACAGTGGAAGAAGCTGACTGCTTTTGAAAATCTGTCCACATCCTGGCAAGGGGGGGTTGAAGCCCCTTCCCTGTCTTTGCTTCTGCTTAATCCTTCCTCTTTCCCATACCAGCAACCCTAAATACTGGTAATGAATTATGCTGCTATAACAAGGTATTCTGCTCTCATGCTCTGCACAGAAAGCTGTGCAAAAAGCTGCATGTTCTTGTCTCCAGATTATGTGGTTGGTTATAAAAGTGCACTTCTTTTTCTATGTTTCAGAAGATTCATACTTAAGAGAGAAAAGACCTTTCAAAACTCTTCACAAAAAATAATCTGGCATCCCAAAAGTAATTAAATACAATTAACTTGTCTGCACCTTGAGTTGTTGTTGGTAATTCTATATGTGAATACAGATCTGAAACAAGGCTGCCTGATGTCTGTTTATCTCAATGTGGTGGCATTAGGTGTTGTTATTCTGGAATCAAAATGTCTCCATATGGAGAGAAATGAACTAGTCAGCCAGGGTAATTCCACGGGTAGGCTAGTTTTATTATAAGTGAAACTGTTCCATCTGCTCAACACCCAAATAATCAGGAAAAATCCTGATAAGACAAATTGCTAAGTGACTCAGGCCAAAGGTAGTGCTGAGTGCTGTCATTGGGTATGGCTGCAGTGGTGTGAGCTGGTTTCTCCCTTGACTCAACAGCTGAGCAGTCTCCCTTTTGCCAGCCA
The DNA here is from genome assembly GCA_038090715.1 of Florisuga fusca. Classification (NCBI taxonomy): domain Eukaryota; kingdom Metazoa; phylum Chordata; class Aves; order Apodiformes; family Trochilidae; genus Florisuga; species Florisuga fusca. The sequence continues at coordinate 1,723,792 of JAAWXA010000058.1, forward strand.
CTTCCTGAGCAGGAGCTGCTTTTGCAGAGTCATCCTTTTCCTGCCCGGCTCTGTTAGCAAGTCTAGTGAGCCTGTTGGTGGGAAACCTGGCCCTGCTGTGACTTTTGGATGCAAAAAGGATTGTCCAGAATACTCAAGTTTCATTTTTCAAGAACTAATAGCAACTGTGGGTGGGTGGAATTGAAGTTAAAAAAAAAAGATACATACGCAGAAGGAAAAATTCATTATTTCCATCAACACCCCTGCCAGAGATCTTATCACTGCTGAAAAACTAGCCTGTGCTGCCAGAACTTACTGCATACCATCTCACCTGAATTAGTGTAAGAACGCCACTTTTTTTTCCTCTACAAATACTGAGTTCAACATCATGCATATATCCCCCCATAGATGTGATGTTTATAGTCAAAATACACGTGACTGTCACAGTTCACCTCCACTTCTGTGCTTCTTTGTTAGTTATCAACCCTCTCCTCTTTCCACAGTAGCAGTTTACATAAAAGGAGATGAAGATTGGGATTTCAGATAAGCACATGAAACAAAGAGAACACTTACCTGCTACTGTGTGCAGCAGCCAAGTGTGTGTAGGAGTGGAGCAGCTTTTGGAACCATAAAGGTGATCTTGATAGCACTTGCATGGAAACAGTGCTATTGTATGCTAATGACAATGGTATCATCAGCAGGGTGAAACTGGTGACTAACTCCACAAATAAACTTCCTGTCTGCACCAGGAGCCCTGCTGTAGAAAAATGCATTTTCTTCACTGCCCCATTGTATGATACCACACTGCAGAGGTAACTGCTGGCAGCAGCACTCAGGTACAGCAGAAAGCTATAATCTTGAGAGTTTTCACTCTTTAGTATCTCCATCTCCTGGCCTGGAGCAAAGAACTTTGCCTGAGAGACTCTTCTGTCAAATGGCAGCAGGGATGAACACTGTCAGCTGTGATCTTATGGTGTTTCATAAGTGAGATGGGAGATTTCCAGGCTCCCTATGACAGGCTGGTTTTATCTTAGACTGGGTTTATGTACTGGTAGTTACTAAGGTCTGCAGATTTTTCCCTGAGAGAGAAACATTCTCATTTTTAAATCTGAGAGTTCATCTGTAGAAGGAAATCTAGATAAAACCAGAGTTGTATTCCATTCCTTTTCCATTTGTCTGTATTGCCCATGAACATTACAGAGTGCTGAATCCAGCAAGCCAACGAGCCCAGAGCTGTTCTGTAGATAATGAGCAGCTGGTGTGAGGCAAGTGAACCAGTTTCCTCCTATAACAGGACAAGAGGAAAAACCAAACCTGTTCCATTCAGTAGCAAGAAAAAAGTGATTCAAGCATAGTGAAAACATGGAAAGTTTTCATTTTTAGGACAGTTTGCACTTTCCAATGGACAGCATTGAATTTCCCCCTTGAATGCCATTTAATCAAGTATCCCTCTGTTGATCAGTACTGATGGTCTCTGGAGGTCCCTTCCAACCCCTAACATTCTGTGATTTTGACTAACCCTAAAAGCAAGTAAGAAAGTATTAGCTGCTAGTGCTTGCTGTCTTCTAGTTTACCTTCTCATGGCATGTCTGCCAAGGTAATGTCTTTCCATTTCCTGACATTATTTATCTTCCTACATTTTAAAAACAGGGTGGACAATGCATCTGCTTCTGGATTCAGATGGATCACCTGATGACTTTATCACCCCCAACTGAAGATGTCAGCATCCAGGATTTGCCCTGCATCATCATCAGCAGCATCACAGCTCCCTCGGCCACTCAGGTGGGGCATGAGCCAGGTTGCCCAAACACCCTTTGTCAGCTCAGGTGGAGAGAGCTGACCTTGTACCTATCAAGGGGGTGCCCACAGCTTCCTGGGTTTGCCAGCTTCCTTGTAGCCTCTAGCATGGATTCAGGTGTAAGAGGATCAGAGGAAGCTGAGCCTTAAATCATAGCAGGTGTTTGCAAAGTGAATATATTTACACCCCAGGCCTCCTTTTTTTGCCACTCGGTGTTCTGTGCTGTGAACATTTACACTGGCACCACAGCAGGAGCACTGATTGCAACAAACTGAGCTGAGTGTGGAAAAGCTTCACTTATTCACCATCCAAGGGCTTTTGTGGTAAGATGTGCATTTTCCTTACCTTAGCAGATGTGCTGACTGACTCATTGCTCTCTGCCCTGGGCTACCACATTTTATCCGTTAGGTTCCTGGGCCCAATTGGTTAATACTGAAGGAGTCTCTCTGATGCCAATGGCTGTAAAAGACAAGCTGCAGTTTGTATCTCCAGATTCAAAAAGGATCGCACAGAGATCCATGAACAGACAAAGCCTTCAAACCAAATAAAGGTACAGAGTAACATCAAGACCTTTTGCCAGCTTTGTGATAAGAACTGTGCAAGAGAAAGTTGCTGTGCAGGCATGTTTTGCTTTCTGTCTGGATGTATCCCCATGTGATTTTTTCAGGAACAATGATATTACTAGGTGTCCTGGTTTGGGCTTGCAGAAGCTCCCCCAAATGCACTCTTTTTTAGGCATTTGGTACAAATTTGTGAAGTATTTATGGCATGCCCCTCCAGGAAGCTGAGCATCTCTAGGTCTTGGGAAGACAGGCAAGCTACAGATCCCTCAGCCTCACCCTGACTGCACCCTTAAGACTGCAAGAGAAAAGCAATTAAACCAGACAAGAGGAACTGCCTGCTCAATTGAGCTTTATTTTGTCCTGCACAGGCAGACTGCATGGTCAGCAAATCTCTGCTTGCCATGTGGCCATATGGCACTGGCAGTTTGTCAAACAGCCCTGCCAGGTCTGGCAGCCCCGGTGATGGCCACATGGCAGGTCACTGAAAACCATCTCAGTGCCAGCTGTATAATTTCACTCTTCAGTCACCTGAGAAGAACATGGAAGACAAGGTTTTAGAAAGGGTGGAGTCATCTCAGCTCTGAAACTTGGACTGTTCTTCATATGGTATTTCTACTCTTCTGAGATCCCGGCAGAGTTCTTTTGCTACATCTTGGGTAACTGAAAACATTTGGGTATAATTATCAACTGCTACCCTTCCTATGTGTGCAGACTTGGTTTGGAGTATTTTGAAGCGATTTTGGTGTAAACGTGTCAACAGAGGAGATAAGTGTTTTTTGAGAAAAAACCTAAGACCCATGATAGTTTCAGCCTGGTGTAAACTGCAGCCTCAGTAGCCTTCAGATCTCTTAAAATCCCCCACTTTAACAACACTCCCTGCTTTCTGATTGTTTTAGAGAGGCAGCTGCAGGTTGGTTCTGGCTGGTCAAGGTTAAAGGGGTCACTGTGGCTGACCACTGATTGTGTCACCAGCTTCATCTCCCAGCCCTTCAGCTGCTGGGCCAGATGAAGGTGGCTGTGTGCTCCCACAGCCTCTTGCAACACCCCTGCAGATAACCCCACCCTGCCTGCAGGCCAGCTCACAAACAGCCTCTGCTCTAGTGACAGGTGACCTCGTGAGAACAAACAGATAAAGGCAAAATGATGTTGATGGGGCTTGATCTGTAAGCCAGGTCTGATAGTGTCAGCCAAGGCAGCCAGGAATGCTGGTGTGACCACCAGCCCTTGGAGAACCTGTTGGAAAGCTGGATATCCTCCCAGGCCATCAGACACTGACTGCCCCCTTAGGGCTTTGTCCCTGGCCAGCTCTCAGCAGGCAGCCCCACTGCTCTGAGTTTGCTGTAGCCCTTTCTGCAGTCCCTAACTGCAACAGTAAATATAAAATATTGTCACCCACTGGATGTAGATCTATTTCTATATACTTTATTTTGTCACAAGGAGTAAAACACACCCCAAAATAGTTCTGTGATACAAGAAAAATATTCTGGAAAGACCAGGCTAAAAATTACTGCAGAAGGAAATCAATTCTGTTTGCAACCCATCACCTGACAAGTGTGAGGAACCTGCAATAGGTTCACAGAGACAGATCCCATGGTTCTCTATCAAATGGACTGTGACTTACCTGGGAATCATGTTGGGATGAACGCAGAGCAACATCATACCAGGACCCAATCCACAGTAAGAAAAACCCCACAAGTTACCTTATTTAATATTAGGGAGCATATTCCCCAGAACAGAATTGAATTTACTTGTTTGTCCCACGTTGCTGATAATCCTTTCCTGGACCACAGTGTTTTGGGGTCCTGGAGGTGTTCTTGCCAGGATGCAAGGACAGCACTCCAAAAGTTGCCTTAGAATCAGTTAGTCTGTCTCAGTGCTAACCCCCCAGAGTCGACCATCCTCTTCCTCAGGCTGCTCTAGAGTGAGCCCTGGTGGCTTCTCAAGCCCCCCTTTTATTGGTCCCCAGTTCTGCTCATGGGCAGTAGGGCCCAGCCCTAACTGGGCACAGGTGGGTTTAACAGGAGCTCATGCCTTCCTCCTCCTCACTGGCAACACCTGGTGTGTTCACCTGGTTGCCTCTACAGTCCCACAAGCAAACAAGTTATCTGGTCCTAGGATCTCTTCCAATTAATCCTCCATGATGGTTCTGTTCATTTGGGCCAGCTCCTATTGTTCAAGGGGTGGTGGAGTCTCTTGGTATCAATGAACAGATGTGTCACTTGAACACTGTAAGCAAAACCAGCTGTCAGGGTGCTCAGAGAGTTACAGTTTTCAGCTCTACTTCAGGGTTTTTCTTGGTTTCACCCTACTAGTTAAGCCTGCAGGCTACTTCACCCCATGAGCAGATTCTTATTGTGTAATGCTAAACTAGAAGTTAAAACTAGATAAGCCACTGAAGATGGCATCCCAGGCACAAACGTTTGACAGTTATGCAATTTATCAAAATCACTTGAAATTCCTATTCTGTTCTCCAGAACAAGAGCTTGAGAGCACTGGGAAATTTTGCATTTGGACTTTTGATGTTCTGGGCATTAATAAAAATATAAAATCCATTTCAAGTCTTTTGATGTGTCTTCACATTTGGTGACAGGCTATTGATAACTACTCTGAATACAATAATATCTCAAGAGTTTTCTTCCTCCTTTCCAGTTTTCTTACTGGAAGCAGGGGATGTGGGAAAAGTTATTCTGCAGACTCAGCAGATCCACTGGCTCCTACTTTCAGTGTATGGCCACTTCTTGGGACAAAAACAGAAGCTGTGTATGCTGTGGTGTGGTTTGTCATATTTGTGTCTGGATTCAGGTAAGCAGCTTCCAAGCAGGTTATCTTGTAGAGGTGTTCACAGGCTGCTCAGTGGAGTGTTGCAGTTATCAGCCAGGTGTGCTGACACCAGGGTGGCTGACTAATGCAGATATCTATGGAAGAGGTGGGTTTGATTTCATTGTTGACTAGTGCCTGGGTTTCTGTACAGTAAACACCATATTTCATAGTTTACATCAGATTGAATCCTTCTGCACATATAAACAAACACATTCATGGGAACAGGGAAGGGAGCTCCCTGTGACACTCAGGGCTGCAGTAGCAAACCAATTAAAAATGGAGGGTTTTTTGTTGACTTTTTTAAACAAAACCTCCCAGCACTATAATACACAGCACCTAAAGCAAGGGTAGTTTTGGGGTCTGCACAGCCTGGAGGAGCAGTTTGGGATCTCGTGGTTGCTGGGATCTGGAAGAAATGTGCCAGTTCTTTGTGTTATGAGCTCGTTCTGTGCTGTCATTGCTGAACCAACACTGCTGAGGCTCTTTGGAGCCTTCCTGAGTAAAGGCTCTCCTATGAGAACCTTACTGCAAGGGCAGCCACAAAGCAGGGGGAGACTCCCTATTTACAAGGAGTCCCATGGACAAGACAAGGGGCAGTGGGCACAAATTGCTCCTGGAGAGATTCCATTTAAATGCAGGAGGAATATATTTCCTGATGAGGACAGTCAGACATGGGAATGGTCTCCCAGGGAAAGTGGTGGACTCCCCCACTGTGGAAAGTTTGAAGTCTCAGCTCGACAGGGTGCTGGGACATCTCAGATAAACAATATTAGAAGGGTTGGACCTGGGGAGCCTCGAGGTCCCTTCCAACCTGAGCTTCTGTGGTTCTCTGCAGAGACCTCCCTCACCTGGAGAGGATGGCTGCAGCAGGCCCAGCACAGAGGGATAAAACCTAGAAATGAAGTATTATTTGTTGTAGATGTCCCATGGTAGATAGGCTGTGTTCTTACTACAGGTAGCTCATTTTTAAAATAGCATCTTAGTGGCCAAAGTAACATTTAAAAGTCAAGCTTGGCATGGATAAAGCCCAAGCTGCTGCTCCCACCCCCCCTTCTCCAATGTAAAGAGCCATTGAATGTTGCAGCCATGCCAATAACTGAACTGTACTACAATGAAGTTCTGTAAATCATATTTCAGCATCAACAGCAGGCCCTGATCCCGTCACACACTGAGCCTCTTGTCAGGGTCCTTTTTCAGCATTAGGAAATCTATTGCTTAATTAAAGTTTTATGGCAGTTTGCATATGTAAAGCATTATATAAATGCTGTGTGTGAATCAGTAGTCAGTATCTGAACATGATTTATGTTTCACATAGCGTTTGGGATAAGAAATTCCATAACATTTGGCAAAATTATTTATGCATTCCCAGTAATTTTACATAAAATCTATTCATAGTGCCCATTGACTGGAAACAATATATGCAGTTCTTTTAGCTCAACTACTTAATTCAGCAGATAACCACTGCTGCTCCAGAGTTCGTGGATGAGAATTTAAGAGAGCAGCTGAAGCATACATTTGAATTTGATTAATGACAAAGGAACTGTTTCAGAGGACAGAGGACACACTGTCCACTTGGCTTGTGGTGCAAAACAAGAAGTCAGAGTGACCCCTGTGTGCTGCTGAGCGGTGACCCCAGCACAGCTCCTGTGCAGGACAGAGGCACGGGGAGGTGTGACAGATACACCAGTGCCTGCACGCTCCTACCACATTCCAACTGCTACTAGTAATTTTTTTTCTGACACTCAGTCAAAGTGAGACAGTGCTTGGAGCTTCTGGTTTTGTTTCTCTTTCCACTGATAGCATCTAAAAATTGATTCGTCCACAAATTTCTAACAGCAAAAATTGCCTTTCAGCTATTTTATAAACTAGTGTTAGTATTCACTCAAACAACAAAATGCTGCTTTAAATTGTCATTTTCTCTCTGCACTGAGTACTCAAGAGCCTGGGCTGCAATGCTCTGGGATGTGTGCTCATCAGAAAAGGACAGTTTGAGCTCAAGGACAAAATCTTTGCAATACACAAAGTAACAGAATGGGCTCTCCTTAGACATTGTTTTGAACAAAATCCCTGAGACTTCACTCAGAGCCCTGTAAAACTAGGCCCAAGAACTGCTGATACTAGTTATTTCCTGAAGAATATATTTTCTCTTTTCCTTTCCTGTTTTTCCCCTGTAGACCCCCCAGAGGTACAGAGGGGGGGGTTGGTCAGATACCAACACTCGAGCAAAACCCTAACCCCCTGATTTGCATGGACAGAACTCGTAGTTAGGACTAGGTCTAGTGGAGGACCAACAGCTTAAGATGCTTATGTTCTTTTTGCATCTTCTATTTGAGCAAGAGAGGTCTGAGACCTGTAAGGCTTCTTTCTGCTATCTGCAGCAATGCTGAGGCTGTGCCTAAACACACCCCGTGCCTTTCCTGGGTGTTTTGTGAAATACCAGATAGTCTAAACGCTCCTGGTGGAGCTAAATGACCTCCAGGACTGGTAATGGGATTAGATCATTGGTTCAAGCCCAGCATCCTGTAATCTGATAGAGGTGGCTAAACCCTGTTTATGTCCGTGGGGTTTGGTGGAGAGATCCTGGCTTTCTCCTGCAGGTCTCAGTGCAAGAGGTGGAAGAACAGGGTCATAAACACTGGCATTAAATCATTGGGCTTGCTCACATTCCTGTTTCTGTTCCCAGATCATGTTTTCATTGCTGGGACACATCATTAAATAAGCAATTGCACTGAGGAGGAGAGGTTTTTGGCTCAGGCAGTGCCTCTAGCCCAGCAGGACACTCAGAGGGATCCCTGCTCTGGCCAGCAGTGTCATGCTGATTTGTGGTTAAAAACTTATAATTGTTTTTCCATCCACAGCCCATCTATGAGACCTGTGTCGTGCTTGGGCTGTGGTTTTGTGCAGCTTGTCCATATTATTCTTTCATTCTAACCTAGGAGTATCTTCAAGATGTGAAGAGCCCTTCCTGCCTCCTCTCTCTGACAGTAGGGACAGTCATTTTTTCTCTTTTCCTAATAGGATTTTTATTACTGTTGGTATGGAATGATAGCATCTTTTATTTCTCATTTAACCCAAGAAAGCCTTGCTATAGCCAAGAGGGAAAGCTTTCAAATTGCCCAAAGCTCATAAATTTCAGAAGATAAAAGTTCATATCCACATTGGCCAGGATAAAGATACTGTAATTGTATTTTGTGAGAGTAGCTGCACTGTCACCATGTCTATACATAATGCCTATTCTGCATAGTCCCATGTTTGATAGAATACATATTCTATCTTAAAAATGCACATAAATTTCTGTGCTCTCTGTGTATTTTGCTGTTCTGTTCCTGGGTATTACAAGCATCATCCTCCCCCCCTCCAGCAGGACTGCTGTGACCTGAGCTCTCCACCACCATTCCTGCTCTCAGCCAGGTCTGTCTCTCTCCTCCCACAAATCCCCTTTTTCTTTCTTTCTTAGGTTTTTCTGTTCCTGATAAAATTGTTATTCTAGTTTCCAGCTCTTCCTAAATGACTTGCAGAAGACAGTGACAGGTTGCAATTTTAAATCCACTTAGCTATTTTTTTTGGTGAATAATCCTGTTTGACAGGCTTTTCTCCCCTCCCTCCTCATCATTAGGCATGGCTGTGGTGCAGGCTGAGTGAAGAGCAGGCTAATTGTTTTGGGTAGGACACAAATGAGAGAGAGTTTCAGATACTGCAGCCTGAGCAGAAACGACAGGACTGGTGTCCAAAATCTAGCTGAAGTGTACTTTGATTTGCTACATGCTGTGAATGTTATTAATTAATGCTTGGACTGACATTTGGGTATTGTTTCACTGCTGGTAAAACACAACATGGGTGCCTTTACACTGTTTATGTTCAAGGCCCAGCAATTAGAAGAAATGAAGATAAAATCTCTCGCTCTGTGCAAAGTTGTCATTTTGTTAATGTAGTTCTTAACAAGGACCTGTTAAATACTGTGAGTCTATTTTTTGTTGATGCGTATGTTAAAGCTTTCCTATAGCATAACTTATGCAGCCCAACAATCTTACATGTCACTCCTCCCTGAAGTGAGCAGGAGGCTGGTCCCGGGTGAGTGGCTGGGAGGTGAGCTCAGATCTCTAACCAGCCCTGCCCTGTGCTCTGCAGGGGAGCAGGCTCAGGGGCAACACAGGTATGAGTCTGTGGGTACAAACCTCTGCAGGCACAAGTTTACACCTGGGCTCATCCCTTTTGCACCTTTATGGAGGAGGCTTGTGTCAGAAGCCAGGGTGCCAGGGTCCCTCAGTGCTCAGCTGCTGGTGGGAAGGAGCTTGGGGCAGAGGAAGCTCTGGCTGGATGAACACCTTGGACTGAGACCCACTCTTAGAGTGCCAGAAGTTAACAGGGATTTGCATTTATCAGTGTTAGGGGGGCAAGCTATTTCCATGGAACCTCTGCCACTCAGGGTGTATGCAGATATTATTTTTGTTCAGTGCTGATTCACAGCAAAATTGGGCTTCTCAAGGGTAAAGCCATGTCCATCAGAGGACGTGCATCCTGCACAGGCTTGCCCTCTCCCAGGTCCCTGGACGTCCTGGCCATCAGGTGTCTGAGAACACTCTGGGGAGCAGTGGGCACAGAGGGATGAGGCACTCGGTGGTTTTGGCAGGAGTTTTGCCAGGCTGGGATGGATTGGATGAACACTGGGTACAAACAGCTGCAGCCTGGCTGAGTGATCATTGTATGCACTTGCACTGCTGCATCCCTTCATGTTGAGGCAGTAGGGGAAAATTAATTTATTTTACTGCTTATTGATTAACTTAAAAGGTTTTTGCTTACCCTGTGCTTCCGGAAAAGATACAAACCTAGTTATTTTGTAAAGCTAATGGGATTTTTCAATTTGTAGTGGACACATCCATTGCCATCGTGTTTAAGGACTATTTGCCTCACATCCAATTGTCCCAGTAATCAACATACACAGCACATACACTCTGATATGTTTATTAGTCTTGAGGAGAGAGGGAAATAAAAAATAACCTCCTGTTGCCTTTTAATTGCTCATTTCCTGCTGAAGACAGCACATGCCACTTTGCTGCTATGGGATGGATAAATGGGTGGGCTGGTTTTTGCACTCCATTAAGGCAGCAGTGCTTTGATTAATTGTTACAGCAGCAAACTGAAAAAAAAAACCTGGAAAATAAGATAGAGGTAGCATTATTTTCTCAAGCAAGTAATAGATGCAGATGATTTCCTCCAAATGCACGGAGGTCTCAAAGTCATATAACATGGCACTAATTGGTCACTGCTTACGTGCTGCCTGCTGAGCAGATGGGTTTGTGCTGATGCTTCAAGAGGCTTGGTATCTATGTGGATAAAAGCTCTGGCCTTTCCCCTCAGGTCCAGCTTTGGTTTAACAGCCACGTGGGGCTTGTCCTCCTCACTGGTTCTCCTGTCTCTTCATTGTATAGAAGTTCGTTTGCAGCTTGTTATTTACATTTTTTCTGTACTGAATCCCCTTTAAAAATTTTGTTTCTCTACGGTTTCTGTGTTTTTTCTTTCATTCCTGAGACTTCATTAAGGGCAAAACATCAAGTCTGAACTCTGTGAGATTCCAGCTCCAGGATGGTGCAAATATCACATCGTAAGGCTGGAATTTCCCTGTTGAAGCTGAAACTCACCTTTGAACAACAAAGCCACCCCTTCCAGGGGAGGGAAAAGCAAAGAAACCTGCTTTCTGAATTCTGCAGGTTATCTGCCCAGCTGCAGCTGTAGAACTGCTGTGGGCAAAGGGTGCAAAAAAAAGGGTGTGGGCAGGAAAGTGGGAGTGGGGCACAGGGAGCTCCATCAGCCCTGGGGGCTGAGCACAGCGCTGGCTCTTGTGCTGCATAAGGAATGGGGACAGATGCTGACACCTGAGTGCCCACGTTTTAATGTGGGGCTGCATTCACTAAAGAGCTCAGTGGGAATCAATTTCAGGCTTTGATTTGGCCGTGGGAATGAGCCAGAAGTATTGGTAAGGTCACAGACCATACTTCATGTCATATTTCTATCCCTGGCACTGCAATCACACATCAGCAATCTACCCGTGAGAGGGCTGGGGCTGGGGCTGTCCTCTCTTTGCATTGCTGGGATGGCTCAATCACACGAAGCCAAGTTTTATTTTAATGGGAAAAGGCTCGTGTGAAGTTCAAAGGATGGATTTCAAACCCAGCTTGACTTTGGTTTTCTGGTGCTGGGACAAATTCTGTGCTGATCAGCAAGTCCAGGTACAAGCTGACACAGTGCTGTGGGCTGAAATCAGCCTCCAGAGAGGGCGGCTGAGAGCCTGTGCAGAACACAATCCAGGATTCCTTGCACCATGTTAATGAAGAAGTATCAAAGTTCCTTGGAATCTTACATGATCCTCTACCCCCAGCAGAGTTGTGTGAGTGCATAGTTGTTTCCTCTGCTTTTCAGCCTTTTTCCTCTGGACCCAGGCACAGAGCTGGAAAGGGGAAGGGTTTCCAAAGGGCCTTGAGAAGCTGCTGTTTCTTGCCCTGTGGTGACCAGCCCTGTCCGCCCCTCCCCAAGGCTTTTGGGTTGTTTCTTCACGATGCCCTGGAAATGAGGGTCACTCCTTCAGGCTGTTAGCAGCATCAGAACAATTAAAATCTTGTGAGTATTTTATCCAAAGGTAGGGGCTGCGTTAGTGGTTTGTTAAACTGAGCTCCATCTCTGTGCTGTGCTTGGAGGTTTGTGTTAGCACTGATCCCTCCTCACACGGGGGCTGCTGACAACTCAGAACCAAGTGGAGCAAATTGCCAGAGAGAGAGTTATCTGGTGAAGGGAGGGGAAGGGCAGAACAGGCTGAGGTTTTACATCTGCAAACAAAAGGCTCCCCCAGACCCGAGGCTGGAGCTGGGAAGGTTCCCTCTGACACATGCAGCAGTAATTCCAGCCCCTGCTCCCTCCAGGCTGGAACAATGGGGACACTGAGGCCCCACAGACCACTGGAAGGTTCCAAGCACCGTTTGCTCCTCCTGGTGACAGTCTTGTCTATTTCAAAATCAGCTCTCCTGGGCAAACAAGGTGACAAAGGGAGAGGGATTAACAAACAGGGTTAGTCTGCTGGCTGGGGTGTGTAAGTGTCAAACAAACAAAAAAGAGATGTTGAGCATCCAAACTGGGGAACATCCCAGAGGTGAGCCCATGAGTGCTGTGCTGACAGGCACATACTGAAACTTCCCAGCACTGACTGGGAGCAGCCAGAGCTATGGGATGGGGATGGAATCAGGTGCAGATGCTGGGGGTGTGCAGGTGAATGCTCACGTGAGGATGGGGCACACACAGACCTTTGTCTCAGCCACATGAGACTGGCCACTGCTTTTCATGCAGGCCCTGGGCTGTGCCATGAAAACCAGTGGGTTTCACAGGAATTGGTCATTCTGGCCCAGGACCAACAATAACCCTACCACAAGGACAAAGCACTCCAAGGACTTGGCCAGCAGCTGGTGGAAACCATTGCAATCCCACCGGGTTCTGCAGTTACCCCAGACTGTAAATACTGAGTCCTGGGAGAGTTCTAGTCCCTGGGACTGGGGCCCAACACCACCTTGTTGCTATGTCTGGTTTGTTTTTAACCCAATGACTGACAAGCATTTGGTCCCAGTTGTGGTGTGAGTCCAAAATGCCCTCTGAAGTAAGTGAGCAAGCAGCAGCTGTAGCAGCAGCACTGCCAGCCCAGACCCAACCCCTCCCGAACCGGGACCACTCCCCCAGCAGGTCCAGCTGCTGGTCAGAGCCACCAGGTACATGGTGACTGCTGGGGTTGTCACCTGAGCTCTTAGCTGGAGGATTTATGTCAGTCTAGGAGAGGGGATGTGCAGCAGGTAGAGGAGCAGTCTGGTGGTGACTTTGCTGGAACTGGGGCTGACATCCTCAGGGGGCCAAAACACTGCAAATGGCAAGGCATGTGGGGAAGCACAGGGCTTGTGACCCCGGCCCGGGCACAAAGGGAGCCTCATACCTTCTGATGGATGCAAAATATCTCCAAGGCAACGGTGGCAGCAGGAGCTGCTGTGTTCAGCTCCGGAAGGGGCTCTGGGTGGTGCGGGTGAGCAGCAGGACCCGCAGGTATCCCGCTGGAAGCCTTCAGCACTGCAGCCTGTGAGTACATTTTTGTTCATTTCATACATCCTTGCCTTTCTTGGATTTAGCTTGGGTGTAGAACTGCTTTTACATTTGGTTCTGTTTTTAAAAAAATGGAAGTAGCAAAACTTCACACACGTCAGGTGCTGCTCTTCATCCAGAGCTGGAAGTGGGTGAATAAAAAATGATAGCCCAGTTTTAAACAGTGTTCAACACTCTTTGTGCTCCAGATCATCATCTGTTCAGTTTAGCAGAAAGATAATCGCAGTGGTTTGATTTCAGCTTATAAACACCTACGGGGAGAACAGGAGTGTGCCAGGTTTAGGTGTCCCCAGCCCAGCAGACAGAGGTGTTTCAAGGTCTGGTGAGTGCAGGTTGAAGCTCTGTTCTGGCAGAGTGGGGATGTGGAGAGCCAGGATAACCAGGGTTTGGAACAGTTGCCTGAGAACTTGATGGAGCCTCCTACTCGAGTGTTGGTTTGTTGTTTTTTTTTTTAAACAAGATGCTTTTTTCTTCTGTGAGATGCTGCAGGAATACTGCCAGGGGAGTGCTGCAGTTTAGAGTATGGAGAAGGTCAAGTTGGAAAATTACAAGGATTTCTTCTGGGTTTGGAGCCTTTGGATGCAGACTAAGTCTACAGCAAGTAGGGCCTGTGAAATGCAAACCAGAACACCTGAGATATCGTAGGAAAAATAAACCAAGTAATTACTGAAAATTACAGAACCCGATGTCATGTGTTATTTATTGTAGAGATAAGGCATTTAACAACTCACATCCTCCCTGGGGGCAGGTGGCCTGGATCAGCATTGCTCCACCTTGTGCAAGATGCAGTGAGTCCTGTCCTGGGTCAGGGAGGTGTTTTACCATCACCTCAGAGAAAACACGTGCTGGAATCAGCAGCAAATCCTCAGGGTGCTGAGCAGCTGGGGAAAAGGTTTCCCACATTCAATCCCAAGGAGGAGAAAAGGCTTCACAGACCCTCCCACCACCCCCCCTGCAGAGCTGGTGCTGCAGCACTTCTGCTGGAACCAGCAGCCCCCCCACTTGCCCCCGGTGTACTCCTGCAGGTCACCTGCCCCTGTGGCCAGCAGGCCAGGGGAGGGGGTTGTGCCCCTCCACCCCAGTGAGACCCCCCTGGCAGTGCTGTGTCCAGCCCCGGGGTCCTGGTCATGGGACATCCTGGTGTGGGTGCAGAGGAGGTCACCACAATGATGGGGGTCTGGAGCAGCTGTGCTCTGGAGACAGGCTGAGAGAATTGGGGTGCCTATGCAGACCTTATTGCACCTTCCTGTGCTTCAAGGGGCTATGCAAAGGGGACAGGTGTCTTTCAGCTGGGCCTGTAGTGATAGGATGAGGGGTGATGGTTTGAAACTGGAAGAGGGAAGATTCAGACCAGATGTAAGGCAGAAATGTTCTGCAGTGAGGGGACCCTGGCCCAGGTTGCCCGGAGCAGTGCCAGATGCCCCGTGCCTGGGAACACCCCGGGTCAGGCTGGAGCGGTGCTGGGTGACCTGCAGACATCCCTGCCCGTGGCAGAGGCTGCACTGGGAGGGCTCCAGAGGCCCTTCCCTCCCCGAACCGGGCAGGAGGCTCTCCAGGACCGAACCCTGGCACCCCCTGCCCGCTCCCAGCGCCGCCCCGGCGGAACCAGACGCCGCTGGCGCCACCTGGTGGGACAGTCCGGGAGGTGCAGCCAGAGGACCAGGGGGTGTCCGGGGGGCTCGGGGGGTTCGGAGGGTTCGGAGGGGCTCAGGGCGGCAGGTCTGGTGCTGGGAGACACGGCCCGGTGGTGGCTGGTTAGCGTTTGGACTTAGTGACCTAAAAGACCTTTTCCAACCTGAGCGATTCGCTTGATTCTCTCATGCTGAAAATGTCAGTAAATGTCAGAGCTGGCCAGGGGAAGATCATTTTCCTGTGGATTTTACTCTTTCACCGTAATGACCAAAACTACTGCAAGGCTTTGGTGGGCTGTGGATGCCACCATTAGGTGGTGGCAGTTTTAGGACCACACACAGCCCACAGTTGCATGTCTGCTGACCAAGTATCACTGGGAGGCAGCTGGAGATAAAGGTTTGAAAAATAAAATGTAAAAGGCAAACAAAAGCCCAAGCACAGCAAAATGCTTTCAGACTGCTTCCTAATTAACTGCAGGGGTATGACACATCAGCTCCTTTCCATTCACTTGTTTTCAGGGGGGCTCCCTCTGCCATCAGATATTTCCTAAATTCCTTTAGAAAAAGTGTTCTTTAGGGCTTCTTAATAAATCCTGCATGCATGGGGCCTGTAACACAAGGTGCCTGCTGATGTTTGCTGGAAATTTGGTGGGGGGAGATGACATTCCCAGGTCACAGGAAGAGTCCAGGTCACGCAGCTCCTGCCAGCCCAGCCTGGGTTTTCTGAGCGGCTGAGGAGCTGCAGGAAGGGTGCAGGCAGGGCTGGGCAGGAGGGCTCAGCTCCTGCAGGGACCTGGCACCTCCCAGCAAATGCAAAGGGTGCTGTGGTCCTCCCTGGACCAGCACCTCCTTGCAGACCTCAGATCTGCTCCCGTTTTGGGGTGCCAGGCTCCTCTCCCTCTCACCACTGTGCCACCTCACCCGTGAGCACTGCCCTTTCTGTCACACATCTTCCTGGGATATGTGACAAGCAGCACTTCGGGTGTTCTGTGGTTTTGATTTCATCTTCCTCCACCCCACCACCCCACTTCTGCAGCTTTCTCAAGTCCTGGCCACATGCTGCTTTGCTGTGGCTCCTCGCCAAGCGTTACTCACCACGCAGTACAAGACATATTTAGCTGGTGCAGAGACAACATCACCGATTTAAAAGTAGGCAGAGATGAACCTGCAGCTCCTGGATGTACCAGAGGGGCCGTGGCATGGGTTAGGTGTACCCCTGGCAGTGGGTAGCTACAGGGATGGGCACCCATCACCACAGAGCAGTGCAGAGCCACCTCTGTCCTCCCAGGTACCAGCTTGTGCTGAACCTTCCTGGGCGCTGAGGCTGCCTCTCTGCCCCGTGCTGGCCCTGAAGGGTCATCTCCAGTGTAACCCCGTCCTTCTGTGTCCCGTGTCCTGCCTCCCACTCCCACCTGGCTCCCCGCACCCGGCCGAGCTGCCGGTGCTGCCCCAGCCCCCCGCAGGAGCCTGCGCTGAGCAGTAACCATGGAGATGCCGGCAGCTCGGGTCCATCCTCCACCGAACCTGCAGGAGAAGAGGCAGGCTGCTTTGTAAAAAGGCAAATTATTATTTGCAATAATCCCTTTCTTGCTTTCCACTCGTATCACTGAATATCCAAGCTGGTGCCTGGCTAACCAGGGGTCTGGAGGAGCCAAGCCAAGCATGGGGACAGCTGCCAGCCCTGCCTGACTGCACTGGGTCCAGGAGGAGAATAAACAACTCCAGCTAAATCTGGGTCAGGAGAAGACCAGTTCCAGGTAACAGTTAAAGGTGCTGTGGTTCCCCACCCAGCCTTTGGTAAAGGTAGACTAAGGTGCCACATAACCTGCTCCTGATCTTTCTGCAAAGCGTGGCAGCACGTGTGGCACTTGCCAGCCACGTGTTGTTCCCCCAGATCTCCCAGAAATCACAGATTTCCAGGGGATGGATCAGCAAGCTTTGCAACACATGATGGGCCCACTGCAAAAACCAATCCCAGCTGATGCCAAGCAGCCTGTGTGTGGTGGACAGAGACACCCAAGACCTTTGTATTTTCTAGGAGGGGATCCAACTGGTGCATCACTGCACCTAAAGGGAATAAAACCCCTCAGTGATGAACGAGGCTTTCCAGTGTATTTCTAAATTGGCCTCTGATACATTATTTAGGAGCTCATATTACAAGGCCATCTCTCTTTCGGTGGGTTCAGGACACCATTAAGCTGTAGAGGAGAAATACATCATCCTTCCAAAAATAAAACACTTCATGATTTTAATGTGGCTTCTTGTTACTGACACATTTGAACAGGTGGTAACGCCAGAACACCCCTGTGACCTCCTGGGGTTACTGGGAGACTTTTTTTTACCCTGCCTCCATCCCAGTGTTTTTGCTTTTCCATCAGGATGGCTGTTTGCCAAGCACAGAGAGATTGAATCTGCATTTTACCCAAATATCAGGACCCCTTGGCTTCCTTCCACCCACCTGTGCCGAGCAGTGGGGCTCAGCCTGTCCTGTCCTGTCCTGTCCTGTCCCGTCCCCCTGGTCATGCTCTTAGTGTGCCAGGACCAGGGAAGTGCTTTTCGTTGTGGCACCCTGGCACATCACTTCTGTCCCCTCCCATCCTGCTCAGGTCCCCAGGCTTCTCCTCTGCTTCCCCAGGGCTGGTGGAACGCTCCCCACTGGGGGAGAGCAGAGTAAAGCCCTTCTCCCCTTTTCCCAACCCTGGGAATGTTCACCTTGTGGCCTGGCCCCGGGGTGTTGAAGGGCTCTCTGGGAGTTGGTCGCTGTCGCGCCGGGTGTGGGCAGCACCGAACCCGCGGCCAAACAGAGCGAAGAGCTTGCGCGGGGCTTTGCGCGGAGGTTTGCGCGGGGAGGGCGCAGAGGGTCGGGCAGGGAGCAGTGGTCTCTGCAGCCGCAGGGGTTTGTTTCCTGATGGTTTTGGGGTTTCCCGGAGCCGCCATCGCGGGGCTGCTCCCGGCAGGTGGAGCAAACCCGGTGCCACCGCCCGAGGCTGAGAGGCTGCTCCACGGGCTCCGGCGGGGCTGGCGGGGGTCAGAAGGTTTTATAAGCCGGAGAGTTCAAAAACTTTAGTTATGCAAAGTGGGACATGCCTAAAGCAACACTGGGTTTGTGTCTGGCGGAGGTGACACAGAATTTGTCTGAGGTTTCCTTGCTCCAGCCTGCTGCAGCTGTGGCACTTTTTTCCTGAGTGTTTTAAAAAAAGAAGAAGAAGAAAAAAAAAGGTAAAAAGTTAAAGGAGGCCCAGGACACAGATGGAGGGCAGAGGGGCATAGACTGGACTCCTGCAGCAAATCTGGTCATACAGTTTCTGGTGCTCTGAAAAGAGGTATTTCTCTCCTGGATGCGTCTGGGAAATAAGCTTTGCTAAAATATAGAATTAAGCATGGTTTTTTTCTCTTCTAATGTGCTAATAATCAGCTTAACACCATGAAAGACACAGCGGGGAAGCTGCAGGAAGTCCCTGGGTGAGGGTCCCTGGGGATGTGATGCAGTCAGGAGGGAGGTGGGGAGCCCAAGTCACCCCAATGTCTGGCAGAGCTGCCCTGGCCCTGCACCCAGGGATTTAATAAGAGCCCATCTTGGGGCTCAGGGCCAAGAGACAACCTTTCACTGTAGTTTTTTTTTTTGGTTTTTCATTAACAGATTTAATGGTAAAGGTGCAGCAGGAGAGGTTTCCTGGTTCTGTTTGATCCTGATATAATCAGATAATCTGTTTCATTGAAAAAAAAAAAAAAAGAACCAAACAACTCTGTGATTATTCCAACCTCTGGAGCCCAGACATGAGGTTTTGATACATTTGGCACTTCCTGTGCCTGAGCAGAGTGTAAATCCGTGCTTCTTCATCTGGAGCACTGCTCTGTTAACAGCCTGCACCCTCCTTTGCTTTTGACACCCATTACAGAGGGCACCCATGCCAGCAGAGGGGAAAAAAAAAAATAAATCTGATACTTAAAATTCCCTGACTATAAATGTGTGTCTGCAGGGGAGCAGCAGAGCCTTGGGGAGCCAGCCCAGCCCCCCCTGGGCGTGCTGCTGCAGCCCCATGTGTGTGCATGGCCGGCTCCTGGTGATGGATAAACCCAGGGTGTGCAGGAGCTCCAGGGCCCGGGTCAGCTCCTCAGCGATGGAGCTGAGGTTCTGTGGGCTCTGGGATCGACACCGAGGGGATGGGGTGAGGAGAGGCTGGAAAAATCCCCTCCTGGCAAAGGCAGCCAGCCCAGGAGCAGCTCGCTCCTGGAAGTGTAAAATCACATTGCCAGAAAAAAACCCGACACGCTGCGAGTGTCTGGGAAACACAAGTGGCAGGAGGTGGCTCCGAGCAGTTATTTTGGCGTTTTATTTTAAAACCCAGGCAGTGAGTGCCCCTGGCAGAGCCAGAGATGCCAGCGTTTAGAGAAACGTGTTGGAGAAAAGAGCATAAAGGAAAAAAAAAAGAAACCAACCCAGAAAGATTTCAGCTTCCTCTGGGGGTTTGCAAATGTGGTCTTTGGAGGAGCAAGGCTGCTGATTAACTTGAACAAGCAAAGTCCCTGACATTGATTAAGTGCTGCTGATGAGGTGAGGCCAGGAGTAATTATAACGTGCTCATATCTTCACACATTATAGACATGTTTAATCTTTTTTTTTTTTTACTGGAAGGATTTTTACTGAAATTACGTCGTATAGTGGTTTCCCACAGTGTCCTGTTCCTAATTAAGTAGTTGGGAATGCAGTGAATTGAATTTAATCGCCTCTGCTTCAGTTAAATCCTTGCTAAATATATAATCTTTATGGAGTTGGTTTTGTTTTCCTTTTTTTTTTTTACTGTATACTTTTAAATGGTTTCAAAAATGGAGATTCCCCCTTAGATCAGTAATGGCCATCACACTTATCAGTATTTGTACTTTCCAAATATCAGCCTTAGGGTCAGTAACAGCCTGGGACAACCATCCCTTTGTGTTTCACAGGGAAAGCCTCTCCTAAGAGTTTCTGGCTTTGCCTGATGCTCCCTGACTACTGGGTTGGTGCTGAGGGTTAAAAGCTCATTTGCTCAGCAATTAATCATTCCTGGGCCCACTCCACACATTCTGATGACCTTTTTTTTTTTTTTTTCCATAAGAAATACATATTTTGGGGTGACACTCCTTGCTTAGGACCTGGAACTGCATGTCTCCAGCTTGCACCTACATTTTTTCCCACTAAACTCTGCAGATTGCACGTTGTTGCCTGAAAGGAGAGCAGGAGTCTTCAGAATCATTTGCAAGTGACAGATTCCAAGCAGATCCATGGGCGGGGAAGCGGTGCCAGCCCTGACACATCTTCCTGCACAAAACTGCAGAGCAGCACAGGGACCAATTTGTGTTTTCTTTTTTTTCTCTATTGTTATTGACTTTTCTTTAAATCACCACATTAGTGCCAGCCAGGGTGCCAGGCGGCTGGGGGACATCTCCTGCACACACAGGAGGCAGTGCAAAAGGTTTTATGACAACTGCATCTGCATTCCACAGTGTTTTTGCTGGATGAGCCAGGAGAGCAGCTTTACAGGTCTGGCGTCAATGAAAGTGAGCAACAGAGTGTTCAAAGCAGAGATCCTGAAAACCACTGGCAGCCCCACACAATTCTTGTGTGCTGTATAAAGTAACTGTTTACAATGTGAGCTGCCAAATGCCTTATAATGTAACTAATAATTAGATTACATCAAAACATGAATCACTTTGAGTGATCTCATATGCGTGTTTATATACTTCAAAGTATTAGGAGGAAGAGCAGAAGCTCCTCCTCAAGAGGAACATCAGCCCAGCGGGCTGCTGGGGCTCCCAGGTGGGAACTGCTGGGGATGCACAGCCCAGATCAGCCCCAGCATTCCAGGTGCCCTTAGTGCCTGGTGCTGGGAAGGTGCTCTTGGTGGTGCTCATCCAGCACCAACCTGGGCAGGCTGAGGAGCTGCTGCTTTGGCAACACGGAGCAGGATGGAGGCATCCTGGAAGACAAACTGCAGAAAATTAGTCATTTGCTGCATTTTGCCGTGGTAAAACGAGCCTACTGTCCTCTTGTTTTGTCTAAAGCTGTCTGATTCCTACCTCTGAAATCCTTTTGCCTCTCAGCACCAGGCCAGGTCTCTTCCCTCCCACTGGCCCAACACAGAGCAGCCCAGCTCTGAAGCTGGATGGGAAACAGGTGCTGCCTCACCCACAGCCTTGGTAGCTTCATGTATTAAATCTGGAATTTAATTACAGGTGGTGATGATGACAAAGTTAGTCACAATGCAGTAATTAAGCCCGAGGTTTGTGTCCATCAGCTGCCATCAGGGGAGGCCAAGCCCCTGGCAGCAGGGTCCCTCTGAGGAGCCGCAGGAGCATTTCCCAACCTGCAAATTAGTACGGGGGTTTGCTGGGCCAAACCTTGCCATGATTTAATTTAATTTTATCCTAGCCAAAGAGGCAAATTCTTCTGTTTGGTATTTTAAACAGTTTGGACTAAGGGCAAAGAGAAGCCAGGATGCAGCCCCTTGGAGGCTGATGGAAGGATGATGTGGCTCTGGCTCCTCGACTCCCTCCTGGAGGCTTTGCCACCAGTGTGAGCTTACTGGTGCTTCCAGATCTACTCCTGACTCTCATGGGCATGGGGGGGATTCGTGGGGTGCTGGGCAGGTTATTGTACATTGCCAGTGAGTTGAGTTTTCTGCCTCCTGCCCCTGGACAGTGAAGCATTGGGAATTCCTGACCTGGAAATCCTCAGCACGCTGGTAGTGACTGCTTCTCCAGCCCCTCTCATGCAAGGGGGCAGAAACTAGCTGAGACAGAGCTGGAAAACTTCTCTCTGTGAGGCTGTGTATTGCAGTCAGCAATTTCTAATGTGCCATTCAAAGGAGACAGAAATAGTATAAATCATAATTGGATCTTAGCGTTGTAGGTGCACACACACACGTATTTATACACCCCCCCATTTGTGTGTGTGTGGGGCCAAGGGTGTATTTTTAGGTGTGGTGTAATTGATCCCATTCCTGAGCTCTCTGGTTGGTAGAGGTTGATTAAGAGAAGCAGCAACCCAAAGCTTTTCTTTCTAGAAAAACATGAAGTACCAATTCTGGAAAGGAAACTGGTTTTCAAGTGAATGTCAAAGATGTGCTTCAAGCCAGGCTGGGGATTTTTTGGGAGCAGATGTAAAGCTGACCCTGACTGCTGCTGCTCCACATCTCACCTTCATCTCCCCAGGACCTGGGAATGGCCAGCAGCCTGCCAGGGCCCCCTGGGCTTTATTCTGGGCACAGGGATTACACTGACGGCTGGCTCATCCCTTACACCAGCTGCAGGGCTGACCAGGTCCTTGACCAGAGGCTGGGTGCTGGGGCACAGAGTCGTGGGGCAGCAGTGCCTGTCCTGACAGCAAGCAGCAAAGAGAGATGTTTTTCTCTGCAGATTCATTCCCCGTGCAGAAGGGGAAGGCTGGAGAACATTTCCACTGAATCAGATCCAAGCAGAGGAGTCAGCCTCCTCCATCTGCTGGGAGGGAGGTGGGCTGGGGCTCTGCCCTCCCTGCCTCTCTCTGGGCTGCCTTGCTCTCAGGGTGCTTTGGGCACCCATAGCTGGGTTTCATTATGATTTTTGTGGTCCTCACTTACCACTGCTGACTGATCTTTTTGCCCAGTGTCTGGAGGAGAGGAAATGGATCAGAAATAAAAGCTCATTGTGGTGAAAAGCTATTCTGATGGTGAGCGAGAGCCAGCTGATAAAGCCAGAGCTCTTATTCTCAACCAAGTCCCTTAAGTAATATCTGAATACTGGCATAATTTTTTAAAAGCTTTTAACATGGAGAAACTTTATTTTTAGCGTGTAAATGTCAAGGCAAACGGCAGCCTTTCAATCTTCCTCCAGCTCCTCCTGCTCGGTGCTTCAAGCTCCAGAGGGAGGAGGAGGGGAGTGATGGGGCCACGGTGGGACAGGGATGGGGAGGGAGAGGAAGGAGACCACCCCCCAGCTCTCTCTTCCCCGAAGGACTTTGTTTTTAACAAGTAGTCTTTTTCAAAATCTAGGGCAAGCCAGTCTCTTGCCAAAATTAGTCTTTGTGCAAGAGTGTGACAAGGAATTTTAATGGGTAGCTGGTGTGTGGGGACAGAGGGCACTGCCTGCTCTGCTACCGACATGCTGGCTGGGATCAGGCTGAAACCTCCAAGGTGCTGCCAGAGCTGGAGGGCAGGAAGCATCATTGCCACCTCTCAGGAACACGCAGGGCTGGTAAACACCAGCTCACATCTTCATGGGTGCCAAACGTGTCCTGACACATTGCTGAGGCAGGAGAAAGCTGCAGTTCAAATTAAAAAAAAAACAACAGGCAGAGCCTGGGCACTCTGCTGGTACCTGGCCTGGCTGCTGTCACCCTGCTGGTGACAAATGGGCCCGGCTGGCTCAGCTGGGCTCCAGGCAGTGGTCCCAGCTGGCCCTGCCTCCCCCAGCAGCTGCCCTGGGGGCGTGGGGTAGGGGACATCACTGGTTATGGGGTGGATAATAGGAAACAGGGAAATGGGAGTTGCCAGGGAAAAAAATAATGACACAATTTCACACCCAGCTCTGCCTCTGCCAGCTCCTGAGGGTGGCTGAACAACACCAGCAGAATTGTCCAAAGGGGCTGAGAGTCTGTGATCTCCTTTTGCAAAAATTACAGTTGACTTTGTAAACTAAAATTCACACATACAGTCACCCCACAGTAAAGTGGTTGCTTATTTTTAACCAGGTTTTTATCATCTCTGCTCGGGCTGGTCCTGAATTTCCTGCTGAAGCTGCGTGTCCCCCAGGACGTGACACATGTCCCCTGGGCTGTGCTCTATGTCCCCAGGGTGAGCTGCGTGGCAGCACCAGGAATTCACAGCCCTCCTGGAGCAGAAGCAACATGCACACAACAAGCTGCCCTGGCTGTGCACATGGGCTGGACCTGCCTGTCCACCTGCTCCGATGGAATGCAAAGTTTATGTATTTCCCTTGTACCATGGGACTTCTCAGGTGCTTACACTGAGGATCTTCAAAGTCTACCATGCAGGCAGTCCATAATGAGTTCAGCGTATGTGGCTTCTTAAAAGTGCTTTTTAATTCTGAAATTATTTTATTTCTGAAATGCTAGCATAGTATTTGGCACAAAATCTGTGAACTTCTAGCTGGGTCCCGGAGAGGCCAAGCTCCAGGGATCAGCATTTTGTCTGCTTGTCTGTGTGCAGGTTCATCCCTTCCCCACCTCAGCCAGTCCCTTCTGTCTCCTTGGGTGGCCTCATATCAAGGGGGGTGGCTGAGGTGCTGTGCTGGCTCTGTGCTGCCAGGCCCCAGCATCACCCCTTCATCAGCAGGCAGCACCAGAGCTGAGCCCTTTCCTGCAGGGAAATCAGTTTCCTACAAAGGGCTGTTATTGGCAGGGGAAGGAAACACATTTTTTTAAAGGCTTGCTCTTTTGAACAGCCACCCCCTTTCACAGAGATGCCTCTGATGGGGAGCTGCTGCTGCGTGCCCCTGTGTGGGCAGGGCAGGGCAGTGTGCCTGGAGAGGGAGGGATGCCCCAGCCCTGCAGCCACCACCACCTCCCACAGGCTGCGGGGCTGGAGGTGACCTGGCTTGCCAGTGGCAAGTGACACGGGTCAGGACCTGGCTTGGGCTCTCAGGGGTGTGTGGGGGCAGTGGCCATGCTGGGGAGGGGGTGTGGATCTCACCCCTTCCCCACAGCCCAGGGAGGAGCATGGGGGGAGCTGTAACCCCCTGGAAAAAAGGCTTTCAGGAATTATTACAGAAGCTCTGCTGGTCCTTGGCTAGGAGGGAATGCCAGGCAGGGTGAATGGTGTTCCCAGCACTGCAAGCAAGCAGAGGTGCTGGTGGCCAACAGGGTGCTCTGCCCTGGGGTACCCCTACAGCTGCTCTGGACCCTGGGAATGGGTTCCCCCTCAGGAGCCACTGCCTGGTGCTGTGCTGGAAGTCTGGTGTCTGCCCAGGATTTGGGATTCCTGCCTGCTGGCTGCTGCCCAGCAGCAAGGTGGGTCCTGGCTGGGCTGCAGCTGACAGCCACACTTTGGGGTGAATCCCATGGAAATCCCTTCTCTGCTGGCCTCCCATTTATTTCACTATACAGCTCATTGCCAGAGCTTTGTCTTCTATTTTCTAATGTATATTTTAAAAGGTTTATAAACAAATATTTCTTAAGCTTACGTGCTGCCTCACATCTTCTGGGGTAGGAGCAAACCACATTTCCACACTTCAGGTCAAGGCTAAAGATGCCAGAAATAAGAGCACAATCAATTCAAGTACTAAAATATGGCATTTGCAGCCTGTATGTTGTTTGTGTGCAATACAACCCACAGGAGCAGAGCTTTACCTCCCCCGTGCCTCTAGACCTGACTTACTAGTGGGTATTTAAAGGTGTCTGTGCTGAGGCTGTCAGGTCTTGGTGGGTGTCAGGTGAGAAAGAGCCCTCTAGAAAGGTGTAGAATAGAACCATTTGTGGAGATTGTATTAACCTACTAATGATGGGATCCATTGACTAAGAAGCAAATATCATTACAGTTGGAGGGATGTCACAGCAAAGCTGAAAATTTTTCATGAAGAGCAACGAAGAGCCAAGAAGGTGAAGAAGAAATTAAAACTGCATAGGCCAACAAATTTTAAAAGAATACAGGTGATAAGTTAAATACAGATTAGTCACATTAAAAGCCTTCAATCCCAGCAGTCTGCCCCTCCCCTTGCAGCCCCACTGTGAGTCAGGGTCCCAGGGATCTGCCTCCAGCTCCAGCAATCCAGGTATGTGCAGCTGGGGGCAGTGACCCAAGGGAATGGCATGAAAACAGAGATCAGCCTAAAACCTGAAATGCCAACACAAAGTCAGAATAAAAAGGCAGTGAACTATTTTAATTGGTTGTTAAACGTGAAGCTGTTTGGGAAGGAGCATGACTCCACAGCTCAGTCAGCAGGCAGAGCCATTGCCTGGGACAAACCTTGGGTCAAGACAGATCCAGGTGCTGATCTGTCCCCCCCTGGGCTGTCACCTGTTGGTGTCACACGCTGTGTGGTCACTGCAGGAAAAACCCCTGTGGAAAGGAGGAAGGGATGGGGGGCAGTGCTTCTCTGGCCAAAGAGAGGGGGGAGGGAGCACCAGGTCAGCCCAGTACCCCCAAAACTGCACTTACATCCCCTCTGCTGGGTGAGGAGGGGGTCGTGTGCCCCCTGTGCCCGTGGCAGACACAGCAGCATTCATCTGCCCACTCACCCTGGGCCTCGGGTGGGCAGCCTGGGTCCCCACAATGCCTCACATGTCATTTATTCTGCAAACATTCCATCCTCTGTTTTTAAGTCCGCATTGCCATCTGAAGAGTCACCTGGAAACATGAATCAACTGCAGTCACAGAAAAGGCAGAAAAGCAGTGTTTCACCATTTCAGTGGAGCAGCTTCAGAGGGAGGTTGCTAGGTAGAGTGCCAGTAACGCTGGGGCTGCAGCTCTGCTGCCACTAAAAATAGTTACAAGCCATGCCTAACAGTGCATGTGCATGCAAACAACCCTGGGCTTTATTTAAAAAGCAAAACCTTTTTATTCCTTAAAATTATAGACAAATAAGAGGATCTATTTGCTACAATTTAATTAAAGCAGTTGCACAGCCTGAGCTTAACTACCAAGTAACACTGTCTCTGCAGACACCCCAGTCACATTTCACTGGTGTTTACACCCAAATTGAGCTTACTCAACAGTATTAAAACCAGAGTACAATATAAAATACAAACATTTTCACTTATATCAATGAAACACTCCGTAATTCATAGCCACAACATAAGCAGTGGTTTCAGTTCACAAGCCTTATGTCTTCAATCAGTCAGGTTCAGGGCAAAGCACCTGCTGTCAGAAATGATCCAGTAAAATGGGAGACAGACCAATTTGAGCTCCTATAGTTGTTTGGGTCTTTGGTGGTTTTTTTGTTTGGTTGGTTTTCATATAATTTTAAAGTTAAGAGCTTTTAGTGCAGGGCCAACCCAGCCTCTCCCCCTCTGAGGTCCAGCACTTCCCCTGCACAGTCTCCAGTTTGCAATTGGACATTAGCAATGGTCCCAGTTTGCCACTGGCTTTGGTTAATCATGGCTGCTCAGCAGCTTGGAATACACATTTCATATCCACAGTCAACTTGGGGCCTATAGCTTCCTTCAGAAAAGTTACCAGAGGTGGAGACTGACCACTGCAGCTAACAAATCAAGTGTTTAATCAAAAAATGAAGAGCTTAGCACTGAAATATGTAACTCCTGTCTTATGATATAGCACCAATGGTTTGGGCCTGGTCCAAGCTAAAGACAAAAACAAGGGGAAAAAAAAGCATCCCAGCAAAGCACGTATCAGGTTGTGTCTCCTGTCACCCCTGGGGCCAGCAGCCCTGCCTGCTGCAGCCCTGACTTTCCAGGTGGGCACCAGGGGGGACAAAGAGCTCTCTCCCCATGGCTGTGTGTCCAGCCTCTGATGGGACCAGAGCCAGCAGCACTCCTGAGTCCTGCCCAGCAGGGTCCAGACCCTCTCAGCCCTGCAGCTGGAGCAGGCTGGGAAGCAGCCTACCAGGACATCACCAGTGCATGGTCAGGCAAGATGCTGCTGGCTCACTGTTAATGTTATTTCATTAACTTGGTGTCATCTGAGCGGGATTAAACCAACAAACCCCAGGTGCCATGTTATGAACATGTACAAACTGACAGCAGATCATGTGTGGGTTTCACACTGATTTCATTTTGTATTAAAGATTAGCATATGTGGGAGTTAATGGGCATAAATGAGGGGGGGGAAAAAATAAAAATTAACCCTGTGAGCTGGAGGAAGCGAAATGTAGCTACTGACTAATAACTGTGTTTGGTGTGATCATTGGAGAATGCTCCATCAAAGCTCTAAGTCACTATCAACCTCAAACCTCCTGGTGGCTTTAGTGAATGATTTGTATTTATGAGATGATTTCCAACCACACCAGGAGGAAAAAAAAACA
This sequence comes from Florisuga fusca, assembly GCA_038090715.1. Lineage (NCBI taxonomy): Eukaryota > Metazoa > Chordata > Aves > Apodiformes > Trochilidae > Florisuga > Florisuga fusca. The sequence continues at coordinate 1,751,667 of JAAWXA010000058.1, forward strand.
GGTTAAAAGCCTGACCATGACCTCAAGAAATCCTTAATCTCATCCACTAGTCAAAGGCTAACCCAGCACAACCAGGGCAGGCAGAACTTCCAGGGACTGTCTTCCCCAAGTCTATTCCAGAACAGAGAGGAGCCCAAAGGCAAACCCTTTACCACAGCCTCAGCATGCTGCCCGGGAGATGACAGCTCCAGCCACCATCCTGCCTGCAGAAAATCTGCTTGCTCTTTTTTCTTTTGTCCCTGAGGTGTCCAACCCCAAGTGGGCAGCCATCCCCTCGGGGTGGCCCAACAGACAGCATCCCCTCACAGTGCAGGTAAAAAGAAGTCATGTGGAAGAAGACAGGAATGTGGTGTGAGGTTGCAGTGGCCCCAGCTACCTCACATCAATTATGACAGTGATAGAAAAAAAAACAAAAATAAAGAGCAGCACCTCTGCATGAGAGCATGAAGCTCAGCTCCAAGTTCCAGGGGGTCCAGAGGAGGCTGTGACCCCTTGGTCTGTGTCCTGCAGGGAGTCCCATGGGAGCAGGACAGGGCTCGAGGTGTTGGCTCTGCAGCTCATAGCATCTGAGAGATGGAAAATAAACCATGGGAAATGTGGTTAATGATCCTGCTGGGTGCTGGGTGGGAGGCTCCCATGGGCCCTGCTGGGGTGAAGATGCTAAGTGCTATGGCTGATCGTCCCCAAAAATGATCTTTGTTAAATAAAGTATCAGACCAGACCTGGTCCAGGAGCTCACCTGGCACACAGCACCGTGCTCTCCAGCGAGGCAAGATGGAACAGAGAGTGTCCAACAGGTCCTGAGGAAAGCCCAGCCACACTGCAGGCCTTGGATGCCCAGGAGATGCAGGGAAGACACTAGCAGAGGGGCAGGACCTCCCTGGATCTCCCTGGGTGCAGGGGATGTCTGCTGCAAACAGGCTGCCTGCAGCTCCAGCAGGACCAGCCTGGCCGGGGGGGCTTACACCCTGCTCTGGCTGTCTTGGATCTTTTTTCCAGACATGGATTAGCAGAACACTATTTCCTAACTGAAAGAGAGAGCATGAAAAGCTGGGAAATGAACAGGATTTTAGAGAGACAGCAGATGAGAGGAATATCCTATTTTTATTCTCTCTCCCCATTCATCTGCCACCCCAAACAACATGCCTGAGTTTAATGAAGTCTCAAATAATCACATAATAGAAGTCATTTGTTGTGAATCAGGCCCATTCTCTGCTGATATAAATAGGTTGTGCTGTTCCCCAGCCTTTTGTCAGTAGGGATTAATTAGCAATTGACCCTTGGCTGGGACCTCTTCACTACCTCTACATTTTTCATCTTACAGGGCTAAATGAGATCTTAACACTGCTCGAAGAAGCTATGCTTCCTAAGCTTCAGTTTAATGTCTCTCTAGGCTATAAATCAGTAGCTTAATTTATCACTAGGTTACATATCAAGAGTGAATAGTCAGGGTGGAACTGAGTTTATTATAAATATGTTCTGTTAGAAGACACAGTATTACAGTGACTGAAACATGCTGATAAATTTTCCATTAATTCCCAATTCTGAATATGAACATGGAGAACCACACTTTACATACTTTACATTTAGCCTTCTAATAAATAAGTTCAATAAATAGGGATTTTGCAGATTATGAAGCTGAACGTGTGAACAGAAGCTGCTTTACAATGTTAGCAGAAAATAACTAGAGCTATTCTTGTTTCTTGCTAATCACTGGAAATCAGTAAGTAAAATACCAATATTTTACTCTTACTATGAAGACTGGAGGAACGAGGATCTGTTAAAATCACCCTTAAGATTACATAGAACTTAATTTTGTACACTAACTTTATAATTCAGAGCATGCTTTCATACCATTTTTAGCACACGGTATTTTCAAATACACTTCCTAAAAATATGAGACACGAATAAGACTGTCCATGTAAGATTTCATATGTGCTCTGATCACTACCCCTCGTGTTACACAATACTGTGGAGTGACAAAGTTTGGATGACCCATTCCACATTTGGAGAAGATACATAATAAAGGGACGGATTTAGTCTGTAGTATATTGCAACACCTTGTTAATACAGTAATTTATTTGTCACAGTACAAAGCAAACCTAGTCCCCCACTTATTATCTATATATAATCCATGTATGTGTATTATCCATTTTAATGATTATTTTCTTGGGAAACAACGCTTACTTTACCTCTAAAGATTGCCAGGAACAGAAATATTCTCCTATCACATGAAAACACAGGTGACCCGAGTGGCCATGTTTTTACTTGTTGGAAAGGTACAGTTATTTCCTGCCCACAGGTTCCTCCTGTTGCACCCATGAAGAATCCCAGCAAGGCTCCCCGGGTCGCAGGTGCAAGGCGGGCGCCTGCTCACACCAGCTCCTGGGGGGACCTGCCTGTGGCTGAGGGGCCAGTTCACCTGGGAGCCAATTTGCCTCTAAGGGGGGTGTCCAGGTTTTTCATGAACAACCATAACTATCTGAAAACATAATCATGCACACACCAGTAAGCCTACCTTTTGTAAAACACCGGCACTCAAAGAAGACTGAATCAGAAACGCTACCAAACTATCAAATAATTATCAACACTAAAGTAGATGAAGAAATGATAAAACTGCAAAAAAGGTGAAATAACTGCATTGTGACTTGGATTTAAGTGCTTGTTGACAACAGCAAGTGAGCAAAAGGCTAAGCATGTGGACTTGAGCCTCAGAAGAGAAGATACAGCTCTCTCATTCTGTTTCCTATTTCTAAAGAGAGGCTGATTGAGAACATTTTCAAAGGTGGGAGACTAAGTCATTAAACCAGAAGCACTTGGATGGTTTCCTTCCTTGAGGGGATTTACTTCATTTTACTTTACCTGACACAAGCCAGAAAGAAATTAGAACATTGTAAGGAGAAGGAAAGCTGAATTTTTATGCGTTATTTTCCATTAAAATTCTTCCACTGACTTGGTTAAGCTTTTTCTAAAATCAGAAAATGAGGCTTTACCTAAAACAAATTTGAGAGACTGGTTGGTTTTTCTCAGACACGTAGCACTACAGTGTCCTACTGTCTCAAAGCAGAAGATTTATTCTCCAAACCCATTCCCAAATCTTTCACATTCAGTTACAAACTGGTGTCTCCGTTCTGTTTATACTCAGCTAAAATATTGAGAGTCATTTCCTCACTTTTGGACTGCACGTTGTGTTCACTTCTTCTGGATGATTTCCTGGTTGCCCTGGAAAGACGCCTTCGAAAGGTATCACCTGCCAGAAAGTAAAGGATTGGGTCCACACAGCTGTTGAGGCTGGCCAGACCTCTGGTCACTTGGTAAGTGGCATAAACCTTATCGTTGAAGGCACACATTTGTGGTGTCTGAAAATCCACCCTGGCTCTTAGATTTAAGGTCTTCATCACGTGGAAGGGAAGGTAAGACACTGCAAAAACCGTCAACACAATGATAACCAGGTAAATGGACTTCCTCCTGAGAGGAGAATTGTCCAGATCTTTGTAAATCAAAGCTTTCACGATGAGCCCGTAGCAGCCAAGGATCAGTATGAAGGGGATGCAGAACATAAACACGGTGGTGCACATGCTGTAAATGAAGTAACTTCTCAGGTAATCATCAGCTGTTGTGTCGTAGCAGGTCGTGGTTTTATTTTTCCTGATCCCTGTCCCCGAGTAGAAGAGTATTGGAGAGATGACAGCCACCACAATGACCCAGACCAGGCTGCTGATGTACACCGCGTTCTTCTTCTTCAGCCTGCCCAGAGACTTCAGGGGGTGCACCACTCCTGTGTACCTGTGCACACTTATGCAAGTCAGAAACAAAATGCTGCCGTACAGGTTCACGTGGAAGATGAACCTCTGCAGCTTGCACATGATATCTCCGAAGATCCAGTCTGTTTTATTGAAGTAATAAAAGATGAGGGCAGGCAGAGTCAAGACGTACAAGAAGTCGGCTAGCGCCAAGTTGAACATGTAAACTGAGATGCCACTCCAAGGCCTCATATGGAAGACAAACATCCAGATGGCCACACTGTTGCCCAAAAACCCAATGATGAAGACCAGAATGTAGACAGTGGGCAGGTAATAGAACTGGAAGCCAGTTTTGGTCAGGGAACACTTGGTGGTGGCATTTCCCACAGACCAGCCGCTGCTGGATAACAGGTTGGGTTCAGTTCCATTCAAAGCAGCCGAGAAGAGGACTTCAGTCATGATCCTTCCACCAGAGTCACATCGGTCAGAGGCGAAGCAGTGAAGTCTCTATAGGAGCAGCAATTCATCTAAAACAAGAACAGCGCACAGAAACCCTCACTGGGAGGTAAAACCTGCCCTGCTTCTCTTCCGAGGGTTCCCAGCGGGTGTGCTCGGCTGAGCTCCCTCCCCACCCGCGCAGGGCGGCCAAGCGCGGACCGGCCCCGCCGCACGCCGGCACCCAAAGGCGCCCGGGCGGGCACCGCCTGCTCCNGGCGGAGGCGGTATCGGAGCCCGCGGGGCACGACACGCGTGGTGCCGTCGGCGAGGCCAGGGCCGGGCGGCTCGGTGACAGTCCTGCCAGAGCCCCGGGCGGCTCGGTGACAGTGCCACCCCTCTCCCGGGGCTCTGGCAGGCACAATGCCGGCACACGGGACCTCCCAGCACTGTCCGGGGCAGAGCGCTGGTCTGCTGGCCCTGCCAGGCAGCCGGGGCTGAGGCGGGAGGGTCCCCGCAGTGACACCGTGCCTGGGCAAAGCCCCCTCCGTCCGTCACCCTCCCTGGCACCGCCGGGCGCGCTGCTCCTGAGCCGCTGCCAGCAGCCGGGCAGCACCTCCCTGGTTCTGCTTTCCCTCGTCTGCTCTGCAACCCCGTGTAAAGCTCCACCAACACGTTAATTGCAGTAAATGGAACAGCTGAGCAGAAATATGCTCTACTGACCTCTAATTAAGCGCTATACATTTGGCACTTGAGTCAGAATACGATCATTATTTATTGTCTTAGCAAAACACAATCTGCTGGTTTCAGCCATTTCTTCCTTGTTCACATTTTAGTTGGGATGGGCGGTGAGTGATACATGAGCTCGTCATAGCTGCTCTCAGCTAAAAGCTGTTCTAGACGGAGGATTATTAGTGCTTCATGAATATGTATTCATTTTTTAAAGTTTCGAGTCTGTCTAAATTATAAAACTACTTAGTCGGGAAAGCTTAACTGGGAAATCAACTGCATATTGTACCCCTGTAGGAATGTGCAAGTGGATGCAGCTGGAGCTGCCAGCTTGGCTGCTCCTTGGGAGCAAGTTATACAGGCTACAACTTTGCAGCAAGGGCTTAAATTTTGTAAATACGAGATCTTTTATTCTTGTATAATAAGTTTTCTTCTCCTTCTGTTGCATCCACTAACTGCATGTTTACTACTTTGAAGACTCTTGTTAATTTTAATAGAAATTGAACGTGACGAGGAAGGAAAGTGAAAAATGAGACAAGAGGAGCAACACCTGTAAGATCCGTGTTGTAAAGCAAGTCCGGTTTACAAAGCTGTTCAGTGGTGCCCTCTAGGATTCTACAGCGGGAGCGAAAATGAATCCTTAGCCTCGGCGTTTCCACAGGAGAAAACACTCAGCCCACAAACCAGACGCAGAGTGAATGCAGTATAATAATATCGAGCCCACCATGCGGGTTTATGGAAAAGCCATCTTGCTCCTCAGAGAATCAGCTGCGCAGCCAAAGCCAGAGTTATTTTAGTAAAGGACTTGAATTATTGTGTAAAAAACAACTCAAACCAAAACAAAGTGATGCTATTAGCAAACAAGAAGCCTTTTAGTTTATCTATCCCTTTGTAATTGTTATTTCATTAGTGATTTTCTCCGTCCCATTATGAACACGTAGCTTCTCTTGGCAGCTCCCTTGAATTCCCTGTGTCTTGAGCAAATTTTGAGTCATACCGAAGCAGCGTGAGATATCATCAGTAAACAGGCACTCTGAGCTGCAGCCTGTTCTCCTGGGTTACCTAAGCAGAGCCATAAATCCCAACGGAGGAGGCAAAAGGTTGGAGCAGTAACTTGGGGAGCCCAGGGCAGCTGGGGAAGGAGGCACTCGCTCTCTGGGCTGAGCTGTGCTCAGGCAAACCCCAGCTGAAGGCTGGCAGGGATGGGACAGGTGACACCTGGGCCAGCACGGGGCCACGGTGGCACAAGGAGGTGACACCACGCCTGGCATAACCTTCCTGCAGCACCAACACGTGTTCAGGGCTGAATCCAAACACACGGGCAGGAGGGAAGCTGCACCAAGCCCAGGCCTCACCTCCTCCAGCTGCAGCACTGTTGATCTGTTACCAAGGTCTCCGAGAGCAGATTTATAACCTGGTCTGAGAGGCCTCCATTTTAGTCTGCTGTGCCAGGGCAGGATTTTCCAAGGTGCCTGACTCATCCCTGTAACATTTTTCTGAGTGTCCTCTCAGTTGTCCATGGCTCTTTGGAAGGGTGGGCCCCCCAAAAGGCACAGTTGCTCCCACTGACCACCAGCCTTCCCCAGACACCCCCAAGATTGTCACATCCCTCTCACATGTCTCAGCTTCTCCCAGGGAAGTATCAGAGAGAGAATCACTGGATGGTTTAGCTTAGGAACAGCCCTTAAGGCCATCTCATCCAACCCCCAGCCCCCTCCTTCAAGCACATCAGGTCACTCAGCCCCTGTCCAGCTTGCCCAGGGATGGGCCATCTCCCACCACTCTGGGCAGTGTGGGCCAGTCTCTCACCACCCTCACTGGAAACCACTTCCTCCCTATATCTAGTCTAAATCTCTCTTCTTTCCACCTAAAACCATCACCCCTTGTCCTGTCACTACAGGCCTTGCTAAAAAAAAAGTCCCCATCTTTCACTGAGAACCCCACCACCAGAAGATGAGATGCTGCAAACAGCAGCAGCTTTCCAGAACTACACTGGCCTTGAACCTCACAAGCCTGGAAAAGTGCACATTTTATAAATCACTGGCATTTTTGCCTCCTTTTTACTCCTGCCTCACACACCTCATCCCCTTTTCGTTTTGTTCCCCCATCCCTTTGCCCAGCTTAGCAGACCTCAGCTCTTGTCCCTGAGGCATGGTTTTTAGCAGCCGTGCTGCTGCAAGCCTCCATACAACAGAGTCAGCAAATTAGTGTCTTCCTGCTTGTATCACTCATCTGCTCTTTAGTTTGGACCACAAGGACAGACCACGATGCATTAGCATCTTCTCCCCGTCACGCCAGCACTTGCAGCTGAGCAGGTTTCTGTCTGCTGTAGCTGGAACTGAATTCATTCCAGCTTTGCCTCTCAGTGCTCTTTCTGCAAAATCTGGGATTTTAATACCACCAATTTCCATTAAACTGAATGTTTTGTTCTATTAACAGCTGATTTAACTCAAACGGATGACAGATCCCTAACGAGAAGAGCAAGGCTGCTGGGGAGCCAGTGGAAATTCCCAGACACTCCAATTAGTGCTGAATCCCAGCGTGTGGGTGTGCAGAGGCAGCGAGCTGGACATAAATCCAGCTGTTCTACCTGTTGGCACTGGTTATCAGGAAGGCTTGGGCACAGATTTCAGTATTTCAGAGTGTGCTGGTATGAACCCAGCTGCAGGGACTGGGTGAGCACAGAGCAAAAATGCCATTTCACATCTTACCTGGGTTGCCTTGGGACTGACCTATTGGCTTCTGGGGAGCTTCCTTCCACTTCTCCTTAGGAGACTCATTAAAAAATGTTTTATCACACCGTGTTTTCTTTCTCCAGTCTCTGCAGTCTCATAGCTTCCTTTTCCATTTGTCACAGGCAGCATCTCTCCCCAGCACCCTGGATGTGCAGGCTTTCCACAGTGAGCCCCAAATATTATTTTATATGAAATATTATACCTTCAAAGCTGGACTTGCAATGGTAACCTGCACACAGGTGAGAACAGAGGAAATTTGAGTTTAAAGGATTCAAACAAGCACTTCTACTAAAAAAAGCAAAGCTCAGCCTTGTCCATGTAAAGTACTTATAAATATACAGTAGACAGACTGCTAGCAATGGATATTCACTCCAGTTCTTGTTTCCTTCCAGCCTTTGCTTCACACGCTGAAAATGCCCAGGTTTGGCCCCAACGTGTAAGCAAATAAATCTCTTTGGGTGAGCAAATAGGTGTGTGGGAAGTGGTTTTTTGCAGTAAGCCATTTCTGTCACCTTCCTGAAGGAACCCGTGGCCCTCAGCAGCTGAGGAGGAGGCTGAACGCTGGCAAGGAGAGAACATGCAAGGCAAAAAGTCTGTAGCAGTAAAGAAACCCAGAAACTGGTGTAAAACCTCCAACAAGAGGTGCCCAAAATTCCCTTTTCCCACCTGTGTGATGAGGTGGGTCTGTGGTCCAGCCCCAGGCACCAGCAGGGTGCAGGGTCTGCTCACTCCTGCCAGCCTCGCCTGCTCTCTGTGCTTTGTCCTGGGAAAGGACAGTGCAGGAGCTGGTAAGAATAACCAGATGCGTGCCCAGGGTCAGTGAGTCTGAGCCCAGCCCCCAGCCGGCTGTCCCCAGGTGTCCCCAGGGGACACACGTTCCCTGGCTGCAGGACCCCCACTGCCCGCACACCGGGGGGACCAGCTCTAAGGGCTGAGCTGACATTTCACTGCCTGGGAAACCAGAGCTGTTCCTGGGCTAATTAAATAGCTCTGCACAGGCAGGGATGTGAGCCCTGAGGGGCAGCAGGGTCCCAGCAGGGTGGGAGCTTTGGCAGGCAGAATGACACAGCACTGAGCATGGTAAGGAAGAGTGGCCAGCACAGGAATTCCAGCACAGGAATTCAGTGGGCTCTGCAGGGCCCAGGGAAGGGTCCCATATGACCGGTCATATTTTCCCTGCGGGTGGATACTGTACATCTTTTCTTCTCCCTCTTTGCCTTCATTAATATTATAGTTTTGAAAATCCACAATGTTTTGGAGTGCCTACAGTATTGCAGAGTATGCAGATAGCTGCTGATCAGCACTGCTGCTGTGATGCCCCTGCCATACAACACTGCAATAAATAGTGTTAATGAAGGTGACTTATTAATCCCAGTAGAGCAACTACGCTTCCAGAGTCTAAAGATAACACACAATGCTGGAAAACTTGTTCTAATTACAGCAGGGAGCATCTTGCTTCCTTCCTATATTGCCATTTTAAACTGAAATTACTGTTCTCAGTAGAACAGATCTTTTGTTCAGTTACCAGCCAAGACAGACAGTTCTGCTGAGAAGGTTTAATAGTGTGCTAATACTCACATTACACGTTTCTTCAAATGGCCACGAGACAAACAGCCAGGAAACAGTGAAGATCACACACCAAGGGAGATGCAATTAAGCATTTAAATTAAGTAATTGCTGCCTAACACATAGGGGGAATGAACACAGCTCTCCCTCCCAGGTGCTGCATCTGAAGTGTCCTCCGAGCTTGTGTCAGTGGGGCAGAGGGACAGGGGGTCTGCACCCCATGTGCCACCCAGCCAGCCCCTGGGGTGGCCAGGGGGATGGCAGCAAGGCCCCCAGGTGCCTCCTTCCAGCCCCCAGGCTCCTCTTGCTCCCCAAAGGCTTCTGTACCCCCAGGTCCCTGCTACTGCTGAGGCAAAGCTGGATTTGCCCAGCCACTCAGACTAAATTATTCAGTTTAGTTCTGCCACATAATGAATCCTGGATTTTTAGCTGCCCTGATGCCAATGTTCTATTTTATTTTATTTTAAGAATATCTGAAAATATGGTACCAGAAAAGAAGTGACAGGAGTTCAAACCAAATATTAGAAGTCTTTTGTGTGTGTGTGTGCTCTCTTCTGATGGCTTTGAAGCTGATGGGGGTAGGAGAACCCTTTCAGTCACTCTGCACTGATGTGTCCAGCCAGACTCGCTTGATCCTCCTCCAGCTACTGTTCCTTTTCTCATTATCCCACAGCTCTTTCCCTCTCCTGCTGCTGTTCCTCCCTGGGAGCTGCAGTGTGGGCCACAGGACCCTCAGGAGGAGCCTCTCCAGACACCCAGGTGCCCATCAGCTCCAGAACCCCAGGGTGCATTTGGGCACCCACAGTAAAACTGACAGCACCCAGGGACAGCTAGGGAGATGGTGGTGCTAAGGAATGAATGAAGAGATATGTCACTACCTGAAATTAAAAAAAGCTTAATGAACAGCTCATTATGTAGGACAAAGAAGAGCCAGCTCAGCTCTTATTGGAAAAAAATGCCCTGGCAATCCTGACTGAGGCCTTTTCCAGCTTAATGTGCAGTTGCAGAAGCTGAAGCAGTGAGTGCTGGTTGGAAGCAGCTGCAGGGACTCTTCTGTCCCCAGGTCCCCACCTCCCTTATTGAAATTCCAACTGCAGACAGAGTGACCTGGTGTCACCCGGCCCCTGGGGCTGGGGACAGAACCAGGAAGGGAAAGGGTCATGGGTTGAGACAGAAAATATTTAGTATTTGAAATAACAGAAAAATAAAACAATCCAAATAAAACTACCAGGCTACACACAGAGAAGTGAAGCTTGGTGTGACTGCTCCCACCCACTGCCCAGCACCCAGCCTGTCCCCAGACAGACAGGAGGAGAGAAATCCCAAAACCCCAATCCCAGGAGGGACTGAGCTTCCCAGCCAGCTCACACCTCAGTGCTCAGCCTGGCCTTGCCTCATGGGGAATATCCCCCTGGACCATTTGGATCCCTTGCCCTGGCTCTGCTGCCCCCAGCTCCTTGTGCACCTGCACACCAGCAGACCACAGGAAGATGACAAGTCCTTGATTTCTTAGCAACAGCTAAAACCACCAGTGTATTATCAACATTCTTGTCATCCCCAGCCCCACACTGAATCCAACACATGGCACAACTCTACTAGCTACTAAGAAAAAAATCAGCTCCATCCCAGCTGGAACCAGGACACCTGGTTTGTATCTGAGTCACTATCAGACAATCTAATAGGCATGATGACTGTCAAAATCCAGAGCTAATCTGAGATGTTGTAGAGCCAGGTCAGCACATGCCTTGGGTGATGTGTGCGTGGACACAGGACAGAAAGGCTCTCCAGGAGCAGACTGTAGTGATGCTGGGAAGTCTTGGAAAAGCCAGACACATTTCCCCTTTCCCTCTGGAAACTGAACCCCCAGCAGAACCTCCCATTTGCAGTGCATCACACCACCATCAGGTCTCTCTCTCTTTATATCTGATTTGGTTGAGCTTCCGTTCCTTACATCCTGAGTTTGCCTCTTGTTTCATACCAAATGAGTCTCGTCTCATTTTGTACCTGTGTGCAGCTATTTTGCACATTGATTCCTTCCAGATGGCAGCCTGGGTGGGTGCCCAGTAGTGCCCCCTCTGCCCTTCCCTCTTCTTTGACAGAGATGATGAGATGTGGAACCACAGAGAGCCCAGGCAGGGTTCAGATCCCCCTGCTCCCCATGCCCAGGCTGGGCCAGCACTGCTCCCACCATGGGCTCATCTTTCCCTCCTGCCTTTCAGCCTCTGCTTGTGCTGCACTACTAAAGCTTTCCATCCCCCTAATGGTTGTTTATTGAGCTCCTAGGGGATTAACCTTTGGTTTTTAAAATTCAAGCTTCAGGAGCTTATTTCAGGACCCTCATCTAAAAATGTACTGGAAAAATATAATCACCATCACGGGTGATCTTTTTTTATAATCACTAGAATTTATCAAAAAGAACACACTATAAAGGAAAAATACCTTTGTTCAAACAGGAGTGAGGATGTCTGTTGCTGTACAAACCTTTTAACACTATTAACTATTGATTTTGATGTCCTGTATAAGAGGGGAGTGGGGGGCAAGATCAGCACCTGGAACAAACCTGCCTGAAGGAAGGAAAAGAGTCCCCTGTCAACTTCTGTTTGATTTCTAGTACAACTGAAATCAGGAGCAATTCTGGAGGGGGGCAGGCAGCAAAGCTGTACTCCCAGAGCTGTCCTGGTAAGGATCGATCCCAAACCATGTGGGGAGATCTGGGGTGGCTGCTCCAGGCATTGGGATGGGCTGCCCAGGGAGGGGGTGGATTCTCCAACCCTGGAGGTTTTTAAGAAGAGACTGGATGTGGCACTCAGTGCCATGGGCTGGGAACCACGGGGGGAGTAGATCAAGGGTTGGAGTTGATGATCTCAGAGGTCCTTTCCAACCCGGGTGAGTCTGTGGTTCCTTGGGGCACAGGACCAGCCCTACCAGCCAGAGCTTTCTGGGAAGCACTGCAATGGATCCCAGGGAGTGCATCCTGTGTCAGCCCAAGGGATCAGCTGTTCTTTAAGAAGTCCTTCAGGAGCTCCTTAAAGATTCCTTCAGTGAAGCACTGAGGTGGCTGGGGTGACATTCAGCCTGAAGTTATCAGCCCTGCTTTGCTGCTGCCCCTGCCCCTGCCCCTCTCTTCACGCAGTGAAGCAGAGCTCTGTTGTGAGGTGTGTCCCATTATGTGCTTTTCAATTGTTCCTACTCTGCCTCTCTTTTGTGTTCTGCTATTTTGCCATTATATATGAGAGAAGGGAGAGGGCCATGAAGGCTGGAAAAGAGGACAGGTTTCCTGAGGGGCCAGGAGGGTGCTAGAGGAACCCAGAGGGATGTGACTGTGCTGTAAACACAGATGGCTTCAAGCCTGGCCTGCCCTTTTCTTTGCCACCCTGGTTCTGGCTAGAAGAGGGATGGATGGGCGGTGCAGGAATTAAGCCCTGATTTAGCCAAAGAAAAGGGCACTGGTGTAAGGAGCAGGGAACAACACCTCTGTTGCAGCAGCTCCAGGGAACAGGTTCCTAAAAAAGCCCCAAGGCACAAATCTGCTGCAGCCTGCCCATACTCCTGCCTGCCCCAGGGCTGGCTCTGCTGCCTGGGGTTCAGCTTCTGTCCCAAGGGACAGCAGACACCCCATGTGTCACTGGGGTGCTGGCACTAGCTGCTGAGGGGAGAGCAGAGCTCCAGACAAGCTAATTTTAAACTGGTTCAGATTTTGTCTGGCAGTCTATACAGATGCCAGGTGATGGAGGAGCTCCTGGGAAAAGGGAAGCATAGGTGCTGTTCCCAGCAGGAAGGCACCCTCCTTGCTGCCTGGATGGAAATAAAAATCTCCCTGGCACAGGTGCTAATGAGGCTTCATCTGCTTGGCTCAGGAGCCTGCCCAGGAACCCTGCCAAGTCCTCCCGGCCCCGATGCAGAGGAGAAAATCGCAGTCGGGGCAAAGGCTGCGGACTCGTCATGTAACGGGAGGAGAGGGATGGACCTGCCGGGCTGACGGGGCGAATAATGAGATTGAGGCGCTGAAGTCATAGCCTGGTGGTTAAGTGAGGAGGACTAATTCTGTGTAAGCTGCCGGGACTGATTATTGCACCCGTCTGTAAAAAAACAAACAAACCCCCCCCCCAAAACCAAAGCAAAACAAACAAAGGAGGGAGCAGGTGCCTGGCAGGGGGGGGACACTGTGGCTCTCCCCCCATCCCCACCCCTGCAGGGACACATCGTCCCGCCCCGGGGCAACGAGTCCCTGCCAAGAGCCTGTGAATTTCTTGGTCCTGATTGACTCCGCACTAACCCCAGGGGTTCAGGATGCAGCCCAGGAGCGCTCCCTGGGCTCTCCCAGGTGCTGCACCGCGGGGCTTGGCCACGGAGGGTCCTGGCCACAAGCCACACCGACTGCTGTAGGACCCCCGAGCTTGTCCTGGCCAGGAAAACGGGGACAACCCAGGGGACTTTGTCACCGGGAGGGTGGGGGGTGTCTGCTCAGCTCCTGCAGCTCCCCAGCTCTTCCCCAAACTCTGCAGGCTAAAATCCAAGCCAGCACCCCCCAGCAGTGCAGGCTGCCGGGGCTGGAGTCAGTTCTGGTCAATAATCAGCAATAAATCAGGAGGAGGCTGCACCCCGGGGCGGGGGCACCCCTGCAGCAGAAGGACGGACGGTGTCACCACTCCTGTCACCCTTCTGTCCCACCCATCAACACCCCCAGCACAGCAAAGAGCCCGGCTGTAGGTGGCACAGATGCCAAATGACTCCAGTTTGGGGGTTTCTCTTTCCTGAGAGCATTGCCTGTCTGGTAAGCACTGATGGGCAGATAAAGAGGGGAAGGAAAAAAGCCAGATACCCAGACTGCCTTCACACCTCCCTGGAGATGCAGAGAAACCTTCTGTGCTTTTCTTTAGTGGGTAAAACCCGACTTTTTTTTTATTTATTTTAAATACTATGTCTTTAAAGCACTGATTAATATTAACATGCAACTCCTTAGGGGTTGTTTAAAAAAAAAAAAAAAAAAAAAAGCAGAACCTTTGAAGGGGGGAGCGCTGAACTGCACCAAACCTCATCATTTAATTTATATTACCTTGTTTAAATTAATGCTGGGTTTTTAAAGGCTGTTTAAAATCAGGACAAAGAACTTGCTGGCAGTGCTAACTGTGCCACCTAGAGTAAATAGGTTTTTGCAGGGAAATGTAAAAATAAATGTGCTGTTGTTCCTGTGGCCCCACTGATCATTTCATAATAAAACAGGCAGGCAGATGAATTTACTTTCAGGGAAAACACACAGGAAAAAAAAAAAAATGACAGGCTCATGGTTATTTACTTTAGGTTTTGAAATGAAATTAAGGCAATTATTTTGCTCTTTGGAACACAAGACAGAATTAATAGAATTCACAGAGGATGAATATTCAATTATCCTGGTTTAGGTTGGTGTGGGGTTTTATTGTTTGTTTTTTGTTGGGTTTTTGTGGTGTTTTTTTTGTTGTTTTGCTCTGGGGTTTTTTGGTGGCTGATGCTGAAGCAATAAACAGATTCCTTCAGAGAGCTCTTTGTGGCAGGTCACTGCTCAGGACAGTGTTTGCTCCCCTTGGGACCCTGTGCCCCAACACCCCTGTGTCCCAGGGCACCCTCCCCAAGTGCTGGAGCCTGGACGGGTGGTGGGCACCAGGGGGGGACAGCAGTGGGGACCAAGGGGACTGTGCAGGGACCTGGTGGACCTTGCCCAGGGCTAGCAGGGCCCTCGCCTCCGTGCCTGGCTTACAAAAGGTCATGGACAAAGAGTTGGAAGGTTTGTAATCAGCCCCAGCTCCTGCTCACAGAGGTTTTCCCAGGCAGGAGAGAGCAGGGAGTACGTGACTGGAGGTACCTGCAGCCCACAAACAACCAGAAATAGTTTAGATGATGTGTTCAGGGGCCCAGCCTATGGATCTGTACATTCAGTGTGAGCTCACACTCCAAACCAAGTTGGTTTTGTTGTTCTGCTGCCCCACAGCCACGGGTGATCCCTCTCCTTCCAGTTCCCAGCTGAAGGAACCCTCCAGCCAGGTCACCCACCCACCCTCCAGCAGCCCCGAGGCTGGGTGCCACCTGCAGGGACATGTCCCCATGCACACACAAGGTGACACTGCTACTGCCTTGCAAACCCCCTCCAGATGACCAACACATGTTTATGTGCAGAAATCACAGCTTAAACAAACCAGAACTGTGCTGAAACTCTCCCTCCTAGAGCAGACCCATGGATGGCACCAGCCCCCCAGTGCCAATGTCCCTGAAAGCTGATGAGCCCCACATCCAGGTTGTCACCTGGATCTAATGAGGGAAAGTTCTACCATGGACTCCTGACCCTGACCATGAATTGTGACAACCAGGTTCACCCTGGAGCAGGACCCCCCTGCCCTGCACCCATGGGTGCCCCAGACCCTCAGCACCTCCATTTAAGGAGCATTAAGACCAAGACTGCTATTTCCAGCTCACAACTATACAGCAGAAGACACACAAGTGAAGGTTTTTGAAAGCACTTTTCTGCTCTTAATGACAAGGTCACTTTTGTTTTGTTTCCGAAGGCAACAAACTACCACATGGCAGTCATTAAAGGAAATAGATTGGGGGTGGGGAGAACTTTGGAACAGTAAGATGCATCAAAAGTGGCTTATTCTAGTGCTTGGAAGAAGGCAGGCCCTTCAGCCCTGCCCCCAGGCAGCCTAACTTCTGGTCTTCAACACTTCTGTGTGTCCTGACACTGTATGGAGCAAGCACAGAGCCAGGACACGAGGGGAGAAGCTGCAGGTCCTGAGCCTGCTCTGCACCAGAGCTGGGAAACACCTTTTCTGCAGAAATCAAACCTACGGGAGCACTGTCCACCCTGAGTCTCTGCCTGTAGGTGTGACACAGCAGGGATGCTCCGGGGATGATCCCCTAGCCCCAGGATGTCCCTCCTCACCTTGTCTCATGTCCCAGCTCTGGGGGACACGGCTCAGTGATGTCCCTCAGGCATGGCACGTCTGGGGAGGCATTACACCTCCCAGAGGAGGTGAGGCAGATCCCCACAGTCTGGCAGGGGACCCCCTGAGCCCCTGGGGATCTGCTCTGGGACAGCTCTGCCCCTCCCGCAGTTTCAGCTCGCAGGCTCCAGCTTTCCCCCTCCCTGGGGTGTTTCCTTCAGGCTGGCACAGCCCTACAGGGGGAGGTATCAGAGCAGCACAAGCTAACACGTTTACAGCTTCACGCTCAAATCTGAAAATGTGTTTTCTAAACCGATGGCTGAGTATTGTCAGACCTTCCCACAGCACTTGTTTTCTTTTTTTCTTTGTAGAACTTCTGCTTCATTATTCTAATTTAATAAAACCATAGCTGAGGCAGAGCGCCGAATCTTTCTGGCTAATGACAGACTTTGATTTGTTTGTGCTCCTTGTGATAGATTTTTCCTAATTACAAGCATTTTTCAGAAGCAGTTGAAAAAAATAAACGAGCAGCTGGATTGAATGTGCAACCTATTATTGTGCTTCCTAGAGCTGCAGAAGAAGTATTACAGTCACAGCAGGGCAGTTTTCAACAGAGGAGGGCAAGGAAGGCATTTTCCAGTTGGGAGTCCATCTCACCTCCCTCTCCATAGCCTTACTGCCAAGAAAAAGTGGACTTTTTCAGCCTTTCTGGTGTCCCTGGAGCACCCCACAGGTCAGGACAGGGAGACCAGGGCAGGAGGGATGCAGAAGCACAGCATCCCTGGGGTGCTCAGTAGGGCAGAAGAAGAGTCTCTGGGGTCTGGATGGGCATAGAAGGGACTGTAACGTAGCCATAGCCTCGAGGGGAAGATGCTTTTCAAAGAAAACAGCCAAGAAACAGGTTGACAGATTCTGCAGTGCCTTGAGCCCAGACCAAGAAAAACACCCAGAGCGAGCTGCCTGTGCCCTGCTGGCTGCCACCTCTCCAGGCACGGGGAACCCCAGGACACAAAATGCAGATTTTAAGGCTCCTGATCCAGGCTCTGGCTGTGGCAGAATCATGCCAAGGGCTGCAGATCCTCCATACCCAGCACACCCTGCTGTTGTCAGTTTTGGCCACCTCATGTGATGCAGTTGACAAAAAAAAAAAAAAAAAAAAAAAAAAAAAATCACACACATGTTATAAAACTATTGCTAAACTTCTGGTTAACTCATCCAAGTCAAAGTCCCTGCATGTTTGATTCATCCTTTCAACAAAGACTGGTTTCCCTATAAAAACAAACCACTACACGCTTCCCTGCGCCCTTGAGGTGAGAGGATTTCTGATGGGCTTTTTGTCCTCCCCTTAAAGATAATATTGGAGAAACCCTTTCAAGACTTGGATTGAAAGGAAAGGGAAAAAAAAACAAACAAACAAAAAACCCAACAACAACAACAAAAACCAACAACAAAAACCCCAACACCTGGGTTCTCAGTAGGAGCAGGGGTTGTCATTACTCATGGGTTCTGCCTGCTGCAGGATGCTGGGAGCATCAAGGTTTCCTTGCCAGGGTCTGTGCCTCCTGCAGGCAGAGCTGCTGCTGCTGCTGAAAAAGTCCCTCTGCTCCTGCGTCGTGTTTTTATCTAAGGGGAGAGCAGGTGGATGCCCAAGGGGAACCCAAGACTTCCTCCACCCACTCCAAGAGGGAACAGGTCCCTGTCCCTGCTTCAGCTTGCCAGCAGTCAATGGGGACGGTCAGAATTACCCACCCTGCTAAAACCCCTGAAACTCTGCAAAGGAGCTGAGTCCATGGCAGAGGGACAAAAGCTCCAACATTCAGTAGTTATTATTTATGTCCCAGGCACTGAGAGCTGCAGACAGAGGGACTGGGGAGGGGGAGGTTGCACCCACCGCTCCGGGGGCAGGGCTGGAGGGGGATGCTCGCTGCTCCTCAAACGGGAGCAGGGAGAGGGAGGAAAAAAGCCCTCAGGAGCCCAGAATGCAAACAAGGAAACCTCATTGTCTGCTTTGCCAAACCACCCCGGGCTGTCCTCGGAGGGTGTGTAGCCAAATGCTTTGGTTTTCCCCTTGGAGACCAGGCGTGGGTGGGCAGTGCCGGGAGGAGCAAGGCAGCAGGAGGAGGGATCCCCCAGGCAGGAACCAGGATGGACTGACTCTTATCTGCTGCGGCCTGGCCACCCCTGGCCAACCATTATCTGCTGCCAAGGAGAGCAGGGGGGCAGCTCCGTGCAACAGAGGAAAAAAAACCTCGGGAAAGGTTTCTGGGGCCTCAAGACAGGGTGCAAATAAATGTCCAGCAAGGCAGAGCATCCCCGGGATCCCGACCTCTTGTCTCCTGAACCTGCCCCAGCATCCTGGAGCCCGCGGGGACGGGAAGCAGAGCCTGGGGCTGACCGTGCTCCTGCTCTCCCTCTTACCGCAGGGGAAGGGTTTTAGTGGCCGTTTAGAGGTGCAGTTTGTCTGGGTTTGGTTTATTTTTCCGAGCAGAGCCGGGGGGTACCCCGGGACTTCAAGGGCAGGTCAAACCCTTTTCACTTTGAAATCCTTCCTGCGGCTGACAAAATCTGTCTGTAAAGGCTTCGGTGACATCTGAACTTCGGGCTGCTCATACCAGAGCTTTTGTTGACATTTTGTAACTTTATTTATAAATTTGCTTCCCTCTGCCACGGGCTGCTCCGCACAGACAAGCAGCTTTCTGCAGACAGCCCTATCCCCAAGGCTGTTATCTCCTTGGCCACAGTGACACGCCTGCTTAATAATTAATGATAAGTTTTTTCTTCTTTTTTAAATTACTGGAATCCTGCGGGGATTCCTGTTTCCTCTCCTTCTCAAGGAGGAAACCAGCCCCAGGCCTGGTGCTTGGGCAGCAGCAGCTCTCTGGGAAGTTTTCCGGGTTACCTGTGCCAACACTCACCCGGGGGGGTCACGCATTCC
>JAAWXA010000058.1:1770740-1969614 GCA_038090715.1 Florisuga fusca
ATTTTTTTTTTTTTTTTTTTTTTTTTTTTTAGGTTTCCCACAGCTCTGGGAATAGTTTCCAGAGCTGCTTGAATAAGCCACCAGTTCTTAGGGACCCCAAAAACTGCGTCCCCCCTAGAAGCAGCCACTGTGGCACTTCCCATCACTCATCTAGTGAAAAGGGAAACATTGGCTGCACCTGAAAGCACTTCCCCACATGGAAAACTCGGGGTGGGTTCCTCTTGGGAAGGGCTTTGACCAGCCCATGGGGTGCCCCAGTGCCTGGTCCTTCTGCCCGGTCCCTGCCAGCTCTGCACTGATCCCCTCCTGAAGACCCGCGGCCAAAAAGAGGGACAAAATATAACTAAATAAACCAGCATTGCTGTTCCCTGGGAGATTCCGACACATTTTGACATGACCTGCAAATTGTTTAACTTTCACATTCGCTGTTCAGTATTTTTGAGTCAAAATATGTTGTTGTGTTTTTTTAACATCGAATAGCGTTAAAACAAAAAAACGCCAGAGCATGGCAGCGTTTCAAGCTGGTAGCGACACTTCACTCTGAACCGTTCCCATAGGAAAGACTCAAATCACACCGTACGGCTTCACAACACTAAAACGCAAGTGCAAAGCTAACAGGAAACTAAACTTCTCCTCACCAGAGCCGAGTTACACACTGTGATCCCATCCCCAAAGTTTTTAAAAACCCGTTTTTAAAAGACCTTTGAAAAAACTTCATGTTTCCCTCCCTCTGTCAGCAGTTCCCCCCCGCGGGCAGGGGCTGCCTGTGCCCCCCACCTCCCCGGCCGAGCAGGGAGCAGCTCCCTGCAGCCCAGCGTGTGCCTTTCATTGACACAAAAACCCCTCAATTGTTTGCAAATCATGCGGGGATTTTAAAATTTTGTTTTTTATTTTGTAGTTGCAGCGCGTTTGTTGCCCACCAAAAAAAGTATTTTCTAATTAGTTGTATAATCCCGGGGCCACCCCCCATCTCCTCCTGGAACTCGGGACTATATGTTCTCTTTCTTATATATCTTGTTTTAAAATTAGTTTTGTTTTTTTAAATGTTTCGATTTTTTTTCTTATTTTTTTTCCCCCCTGTATCAGCACTCAGAAACCATAACCCACCAGACAGAGACCCCCGAGGAGGTGGTGGCGATGGCTGCAGAGGGGCTCGGGTGTTATCAGAGTGGGGGTACCCCTGGGACAACCCAGCGCCCCTTTTCCTGCTGTGTCTGGGGGAGCGGGGAACACAGCCCCGGAGGCAGGGGGTTAGCGGGGAGCACCCCCCGGCTCTGCACCCACACCCCTGGGGCTGCAAGTGACGAGAGAGCCAACAGCTCCCTGTGCACCCGCGGGCTCAACATTTTGCATTTCGTGTAGGGGCTGGAAGGGGGACACGGTCCCCTCCCCAAACCCACCTTGTCCCAGCCCTGGGACCGCGGCCGGGAGGCAGCGATGCTCCTGGGGGCAGCTCGCCCCGACGGCCACAGCTGTATGGGACGGAGCTGAAGATGCAGCGGGGCTTTGCCGCTCATCTCCTCCTGGTAGAAGATGTGAACACGGCCATATTTTAGCCCTAATTAAGCCAAATCCCAACAGATGCCGCAGCCGGGGCGCAGGCTGCCGGTACGCGCCGTTCCGCGGGCGCGGTGACATTTGGGATGGGGCGGGAAGCCCCCGCGCTGGCAGGGACGTGGCACGGGGAGGGGGGACACGCACACACACGACAGCTGTGCCTCCCCCGGCCACTCCGGAGAGGGATGACTCAGTTTCCCCCGCGGGAGCCACCGTGGGGGGGGGGGGNGGGGGGGGTGCTGCCAGCCATCGCCGGGCTGGGGACATGTCCCTCCATCACCCACCTCTGCTCCGGGTGGGGACGGGGAGGGGGTGTCCCTGGCTCCCCTCCTCCTCCAGCATCACCCCGGGGGCCGGTGCCCGCTTGGCAGGCAGCGCCTCTCCGAGAAGTTTGGCAAGGGATGCCACTGCTTTCCCCAGACAAGAAGAGACACGAAGTTGTTGACACATTTCTTCCTGTTCCCATTCAAAAAACTCCATGGCAAGCGGCGCAGCGAGAAGTCACGTGCTGGGTGTCACAGATTTCTCCCCAGAATGAGCCTTCGGCTTAGAGGGGAGGGATTAAAAAAAAAAAAAAAAAAAAAAAAAAAAAAAAAAAAAAAAAAAAAAAACAACACAAAATTCTGTCGCAGCATGCTCGAAACTGGGTGCCAGGTACTTCACCGATTTCTGCCCTCTAGTAGCCTGAGCTGATGCCACTTGGAGACCAAAAGACTGTGGGAACAGTTTGGTTTCTCTCGTTATTAATATCCAATCCGTTGGGAAAAAGGTTACAAATAAAGCGCGAGAAAATGCCACCCATCAGTCACAAGGGGGAACTTTCAAACTGCAGCATGAAAAACCATTAGGGAGAAAAAAGTGAAAAAGCAAGGGGGGGGGGACGACACGATTAAAACAAGGAAAAAACCAAAACCAAACAAGCAACCCACAAGAAAACCCAACCAAAACCAAACCAACAAAAAAACAAAGCCAAGGAAAGACTTGGAAGTGTGTCCCTTCCCCTGCTGTCCCCCTGTCCTGCAGCAGGCACCCACCTGCCGGGCAGAGCAGGGACTGAAAGAGGGGAAAAACGTAAAATGCCGGAAAAATCAAGGGGGAAGCGGCAAGTTCTGCGCTGCAGAGCTGAACACGAGAGGCACAGAGAGGCAGGTGAAGATCAGGTCTGTGTTTGGCAGCTCCTGAGGCTGTGTGCAGCCCGGGGGATGTGGCCCTGTGCCTGCATGCTGGGGCATCTCGGGGCACGGGGCCAGCCCCATCCTGTCCCCCCAGCAGCTCACGGGGCTCCTGGCTGCAGCGGTCACCCAGAGAGTGACTCAGGGTCAGCAGGACCCCGGGACACAGCTCAGCCCACAGAAGGGTCCCAGGGGAGCAGGTTCCAGCCCTGGTGGGGGTGGGCACACAGGTGACGAGGGGCCAGACAGAGCCCTACCCTTCTGCTCATGAAAAATGAGGGGGTTTTTTGGCACGGGTTCAGTAGGTAAAGATGCATGTGTGAACTAGCAGCTGGATTCTGTTCTGCTGCCCTGAAAGCAAAGAAAAGGCTGAATTCCTAAGAAGGAAAACAGATTGAGAAAGAGGAGAATTGCCCAACTCCCAAAGCCCGTGTGAGTCAGAAAGCAGCAAACTTGGCAGCGTGCTGCCCTGTGGGGAGTGTGGCTCAACCCCAGCACCCCAAAGCCACCCGGGGCACCAAACCCCTCACTTGCTGGGGGGGGGATTTGCAGATCGTGCTGCTGACGAAGGCAGGGACTGTCCCAGGGGATGGGGTTTGGCACCCAGTGAGCCCTGGTGCTGCCCCAGCCAGCAGCACCCTCACCACACGGTTCCCAAGACACAGCCACCTCTGGAAAAGGGACCACCATGGGACAGCTACAGTCTGGGGGCTGATAAGAACTAAAACACCCACTCTCTGCCTGAGGAGGCCCAGCACTGATGGCATCTCCCCTCCCAAGCTTACTGTGGTGACTTTAGTACTGTCATTGCCACAGGTGGGTAGGCAGGAGCTCTGCCAGTGGGCCTGCATCTGTGTTTGCCAACACCCAGCTGGAGGAGGTTCCTCCAAAGGAGGATGATTCCAACCACCTTGGACACAGAGCCTGTGAAAGTTCAACTACTGAGGCAGCCTTGGACACAGAAACTCATTGAGCCCAAGACACAGGCCTGGGGAGGCAGCAGGTGCTGCAGCTGCTCCAAGTTTGTGTCCTGCAAGTCCCCATTTAACTCAAGACTAGAGCTGCAAGTACAAACCTATTGGTTTTAAGCTGTCTTGGGTTGTCTCTGCTCAGAACCACTCCAAGCTGCTCCAGACAAGCATCTCAGCTGGTTTTGGTCAAGTCCCTAATGTATGCACATTACATTTAGAAATTAACACAGCAAGGTGTTAACACAGTACGTGACGCAGGGAATGAATGCTGACAGATGCTCAGATATCCCCAGAGCCATTTTGCAGAGATTCTTGTTAATCCCCTCAAATTCTTCCCACAAGTTGCTCCTTTTCACTGTATTTTAGGATGAAATCTTCAATTCAGCACAGATGTTTGGAACCGAGTTTTCTGCAGAAATGATCTTTTTTCCCATCTTTTTCCTTTTTGAACCAGAAGTAATGAGCACTGGGAAGGAGCTGGAGCCAGCAACAGCTGCCAGCAGCTGGGCACAGGGACACACTGGGTGCATTTCCCCCCCTTTGCTCACAGCTGACCCTGCCACAGGCCCTGTGACCACCCGCACAGACCCCTTCACTATCAGGTCTCAGCATCTCCTACACCCCTCCCAGCCCAGACACCAGAGACAGAGCCACTCCACATGTGCTTATCCTAGTTACAGAGACAACACTTTAAACACAAGTACTATTCCACCAGCAGCTCAGCTTTGCAGCAGGATGCCTGGTTTGGCCCCCGTGAGCCGTGCTGCCAGAGCTCAGCTGTGTTCCCACCCCACTGCCTCCTGCCTGGGGCTGGCAGGACCAGATCACCCCCAGGCAGGGCACCTCCAAAGCCACGCGGGGGCTGTGCCCCAACACCACAGGAAAACAACCGTGCCCCAGGCTGGACCCCCAGTCAGATCCCTGCCTCACCAAGGCAAGCAGCTGGTAATCCCTGTCTTACCAAGGCAAGACTTTGCCACTCTGGGGAGGTCAACTTGTCACCACAGGAGTCCACCCCATGTCCCCCTGCACCCTACTGATGCTAACAGTGAGCTGCAGAGCTCTTGTTGTATAAAGTGTGGCTAAGGGCTCTTAAAAACCATCAGAACTCCAGAGAAGGTAGGAAGCAGCAGCTCCCACCACTGACCTTTCCCTGGACCAGAGGTATGTGCTTAGAAGAGAAAACCGGGACGTGGGTGGAAGAGGCAATCATCATCCCTGCTTTACAGAAGGGTTTGGTTTGCTTTCTATAAACAGCATTTTGCAATGCCCTGCAGGGAACCGTGCCTGCAAACCTGCTCTGGGCCCGCTGTGTCCGGGTGCTCCAGGGACAGCCAGGGCTGGACAGGCTGCACTTCCACACGAGGAGGGCCTGGGATTTGGTAACATCACGGAAAGAGACCACACACCATGCCCACCCCCACAGCAACCGGCTCCTACCTGCACACCCGGGGACCCTCCAACTCCTCCTCCAGCAGCAGCAGCAGCTCCTCNCAGCCCCACCTGAGCCCCCCCAGCCCCGCGGCCCCATCAGCCGGGGGGAGGGGACACCGAGGGGGCTCTGAGACCCAGCGCGGTGGCTGCTGCCTGTCCCCGAGTCACAGCTCCGGCCACTGGTGCCAGGCAGCAGGACGTGGCCTGATGCCGCTGCTGGGACCACAGGAAATGGACCGATGGGCTCTGTTTGGGCAGGAAATCGGCTTTTTTAATTACAGCTAATATCTGGATGGAGAAAGACCCTCAGAGTTATCGTTTCCTTCCTCCTGACGCCATTCCCTGTTCTCATCACAAATCACACAAAGGCAATTAAAGCTGCAGCCCAGGTTTCTGCTCCTTCTTCCCCGGGGGCTCAGAGCCCTTCCTTCATTTCAGAGAGCATCTCAGGCGCGGGCACGCGTGGGTCCCGCTGGCCAAAATTCTTCACTCGTTTTTTACCAACTTGCAATCCTTCGGGCTCCTGCAGTTGCTGCCGTCCCAGCCCGGCTGGCGTGGGGCCACAGCCGTGGGCTGGCTGGAGCTTTGGCAGGAGCTCCTTCTCGTGGCTCCCCGCAGCATCTGAACAATTTCATCCTCTCGGCTGCCCCGGACGGAGCTGCTGCTCGTACCCTGAACCACGGGAACACAAAACCACGGAAGCCCTGGGAGCGTCCCATCAGCCACGGGAAGCCCCCGGCCACCCTCCCTGGGAAGGGTGGGAAGTAAAGTGGTGTCAATCCGGATAATTTAGAAGGTGTCACTGCTCGACACAAGGATTCCTCTCTCGACAGTGGGATGGTGTCACCCGCGGGCAGGCGGCGCAGAGGAGCCCCCGGGTGCGGGGCTGAAAGGGACAAGTGTCCCCATGTGCAGAGCTGAGACACCTCCCGGTGTGCAGACCCGAGACATGATGTCCACAGCCCCAGACGTGATGTCCATAACCCGGGACGTGAGGTCCACAACCCGAGACACGATGTCCACAACCACGTCCCCCGGGAGGAGAGCTCTGCTGAGAGGTCCCCACAGCTGCACTGGAGACACCGCACCCGAAATCCCGGGGGAACACAAGTGTCCTGCCGTGTTCCCCTTCCCGCCGGTCATTTTTCGGTCGATGGATTTGATTGTCAGAGTGATTTGTGCCAAACTCCCCCCCGTGGGGCCACAGGTGTCCCATGCCCATCACCCCCCCGCTGCAGCCCGGTCCCTGTCCAGGGTCCCTTTCTCTCAGCTGCACCGGGGAAGTGCTGCCACCAGCGGGTAACAACTGCCTCGTCTGCATCTATCGTCCCCTGGTGCTTCCTATTTATCCTCTGGATTTCCCTCTCACCTCGTGTATTTAACACACTCTGCATTGTTAAAAAAAACAACCCAATACCAGCATCTCAGTTTCTCCCACAAGTAAATTATCCCCTTCAGACGAACACCCGTGCAGCCAAAATTAAAAGAACATACAAAAAAATCTGTGTTTTTTAACCCGATGTAGAAAAAGGTAATCAAGAAAGAGAACTTTTATTAGGGCAATTTCACTTTATTTTTTTCCATACAGCAAGGTCAACTATAGCAGTAATAATAAAATAAGCATAAAAACAAATTGCAGCCCAGGACAGAGTACATAATTTTGAGCAACTACAAGCAAAAAGTAAGTCTGTGATTACATAATAGTAAAACCAAGCACATCTGTCCTTTCAGCAGATGAAAGTTGCAGGGTTGCAAATAAGTGCAACGTCATTAATTATTCAGTGTGAGCACTGGAGAGATCAGAGGAAGGAATGGCCTGATCACTTTTGCTTTCCAGCTTTGGCATCAATAATGACAAGGTTCCTCGAACGCTTTCCATTAAAACAGTAAAATTTCCCAGTTTTTAAATTTTCTTCTTTTCACCTGCTAAAAGAACAGGACCACTACAGCAATAAAAAATAATCACATAACAACTACAGCTACGGTGTGCTGTTTGGTTTGCCTGTTCATGATTCAACTCTTTTGTGAAAGTCAGTATTTGTTTTGAAGAATCTTCTCTTTTTTTGTGTGAACAATAAACCACTGAAATTGTCAGAAACTGGTTTGAATAGCATATATCTTTAATATATTTTTTGATACTTTAAACATGCAGTAGTTTTTGAATAATGTACGGAATATTTGATCCATGGTTTCACCTTGATGGTTTGAAGTACCTGCTTTTTTTTTTTTTTTTTTTTTTTTAAATTTTCTTAATGATTTTCAGGCAGATTTGAACCAGTGGAGCTTTTGTCAGTCATGAGATCTTGGGAGGATGGCATATCTTTCCAGCTGAAAAAATCCTGGCAAACTACAAGCTGTCCACATAAAGCAAAGCAACTTTTTTGAAGGGGTATGGAGTGCTAACTCTGTGCCACTTTTGCAAGCAATTTTGTTCAGCCTGTCATTTTATTAGCCTTAACAAAACTCCTTGTAATTATAGACATTTTTATTCAAAATAAGATCTTACTATTATACAGGTTTCTCTCTTTTTTGACTATATACAGAAGTGCAAAAAGTCAACCTTCTCTCTATACGTTCCCACATGCTAAACTGCAGCATAATCAACCCTCAAGAGTTTGCACACACACACTATAATTCTTGTTACGTAAACTTTTGAGTATTTGGATTATCAACAAAAAGTCCCTTGATCTATTGATTATGCAGCTTATTTATAACAAGGCCTGATATTCAGGGATTTCAAAAATATTTAAACAATATTTTAACATTTGAAATGGATACAGTAGAAAATAAATTTTATTCTAATATCTAGGAACTAGATTTTCTCATAATAACTAATTACAAACAAAATAAATCATCAAAATATTACTTAATTGTCTGCCAGGATTGTTGCAATAGCAACAACTTAACTTCTTACTTAGCAATGATTATATAATTATAAGATATCCATATAAAAGATCTTTGTTCTTTTAATGAAAACTAGACAAGAACTAACAATGACTGACATTCTTACATTGTAATATTAAATCAGTAAAATATAAATCATTTAGTTAACAATAATACGAATACTCATATGACACTACATGTAAATTCAAAACTGAGTATGTTATGAAGAAAACTACCTTTTTTTTTGTATTTTGAAAAAGTCATCAGTAAACTCTAATAAAAGAAAATTCTAAAAACTGAAATGGTATTCAACTTGTAATAGAAAATGAAAACAATCTAATAAATGTAAGAAATAAAAACTACACTTTTAACAAGAAAAAATAAGTAATATTCTCTAATGTTAAGTAACTACAATAACATGTGAAGTCACCTATACTTTCTTAACACGATTGAAATTACATTGGTATGGGTCTTAACCCGTAATGTAATAATCTAAGGCTTTAATAGATGTACAGTACAATCAGTAAAATCAACACATCATTCTTATACTATAAAGCATCTCTCTCAAGCATAAAAACTCGCAGTAAACTTGGAAGTATGGAGAGTTCTACAACCGAACCCGCGCTTCTTCCACTCCACGCTACGCTACCAGTGACCTGGCCCCCACTTCAGCACTTTGCTGAACAGAGCAAAAATATCCTTTACTAGCTGCAACATCCAAACCACAAAAAGGAATTCCTTTGGATGAATCCGCTCTTAAAACTTGAATGCACATCTATTTTTTTTGTTTTTATTTTGTAAAGGCTTTCTAAGGCTATAAGCAGTTAATCTGAACAAAAAAAGTCACATATAAAACTCACCCAAGTATTTAACCCACCCGATTTCTACACTAATTAACATCTCCATTTTTCATATTTTGGTTTGTCATGCATCTGATGTCAGTGCTTCTTTTGTCTTTGTTTAGAGTCACCACGTAAAGCGTGACTGTGATGAAGTAAAAGTGAAACCCATCTCTGCAGAACATTTATAGTCCTTTCGACTTTCGACAGAGGCTATAAATAGAAGCAAAAGAAGTTCCTCAGACATTTGTTACTGTGTCTCAGAAATGGCTTTTCCCTTTCGTATATCATGTTATACAGTAAAATATGCATAAATATTACACTACAATGCCTTAAGATAGTTTATATATATGTCCAGTATGGGTTAATTTGTACGGCTAGAGTATCTTTCCTGTGCTGTCTACTGTTACTGCAAGGAGTAGTTGGCCATTTCTGAGACAGCTTTGGTTTGAAACAGAATGGTGCCCTTTGACTGGTTAGTACTAGTAAAGTAAGTGAAAACGTGGTTCTGAAAATAACACTGCAGAAATAATACTCTAATCAGATGTACAGTCTATGGCACTTCATGAGAATCCTTAACAACATGGTACTTAAAGCCATTGATGTGCTTTAAAATATACACAGTTGTGGTTTTGCTTGGCACATTCATCTCTGTCAGATACCTCTCTTACCACTTCTTACAATCTATTACATTAAAAATATTACTCTTAAACAAAAATTACTGTGCATGCACGCTCTCGTCTATAATGGCAATTTTAAATACAAGGTGCACCTTTGTTATTTGTAAACCTTGAAAGAAATAAACTTACTTTAAAAAATTATATCTTGGTCTACAGACGTACCAATACATAATAGATTTATGGTTACACCATCGTCTGTCTTTTCAAGGTGACATCCATGATTATGTAGGAAATAGACCACATATGCATATCCAAATCCATATGCATACTTCTGTGCTAGAAAAGATAGACAATGCTGTAGTTTTTAGACAATAAGATCACCTCAGCACAAATATCAATTAAATGTACAAAGTATATAGGCAACAGTGTGCAGTGGATTTCCAAGGTCTCGTTTCATCTGTTAACATGCAATGTGTGGATCTCAAACTGCTGAGGGAGGTTCCGAGTGTCGCTTGGCGGTATATACATTATGGCTAATGGGCTTCTCCTCTTCTCAACCCAAACACACTGTCCTTCTCTCCTTAGTTATGATCTAGAAAGGAAACAAGAGCAAGCATTTTCAGGGCAGTCAGATTTTTTCTTTAGCGTGCCATCAGCCCAAACAATGCCAAAAAATGGGGACCCCCCCCCTGCACCCAGCCTGGCAGCGAGCTGCAAGCAAGAGGCATCCTCCCACCTCAAGAGTCCCTCAGGCAGTGTAAAAATGTTTATGCTCAGCTGAAGGGAATAAGTATTATTATAAAACCACTGTGGCAAATCAGTTAATCCTCATCCTAAGTAGTAATTCCATGATGGCTGAGCCATTCAAATAAAAAACTCATCAGAAATGGAGTGCAAAGGAGAGAGAGGTCCTGTGAGTCACAAGCTGCAGGTGGTCTGAGTGACAACAGGGAATTTAGTGGCAGGCTGGAGACTACAATTTACTGGTGGGAAAATAAACCTCTCTGAGGCTTAGGTAGGGCAAGGTACAGGACAGAAATTCACACCAACACAGCATGGGGATGAACCCCATGGGCTCAGCAGGACCTCTCCTCACCACATGGCTCCTGCCAGGAGCTCCTGCACACACCAGGGCTGGCTCCTGGGCTCAGTGAGGCAGGGGGCTGAACCTGCAGCCTTGCAGATGCTGCCTTTACAAATTCAGAGATCTAAAGTAAGTTCTTCCCCAAAGACAGCTTAATGTGACCACCTCTACCCTGCACCTGGCTCACACCTGTGCCACAGCCAGAATCCTTTACAAACACAACATAAAACTCTAATTTTAGACTATGATTTTGCTCTTCCAAAATTCCTCCAGCTGCACAGAGTGTTCCCTCTCCTTGTACAAACTCATTCCAACACACCAGATGATGAGGCCACTGCTAGCTGGGCTGGGAGAAGAGCAGCACGGCACTGGAGCCCAGAGCCTCCCCCCCAGGCCTTATCAGTTTTCTCAGAAAGAAAATAAAAACATTCTGTCCTTGAAAAAGGTAAATTGGGCACATATAAAGGTAAGGAAATTGCAAGACACAGCACTGTAGGAACTTACTGTTTGATGACAAATTGTCTACATCTGTGTAACATACTTGTGGCTAGTCAGATGTTCGGCAGATATTATGGGTATCTATAGGTAAAAAATGTAAACAGTGAGTAACGTGTGCAATGAGCCAACCTGGAGACAGCATTTTGCTATAGAACAAAAGTTTGGAAAAGTAAGGATCGGCTGTGAGTTGGTGGATTTTATATTGTAACTATAAGTTAAAAGTCATCTGAAGTGCTACAGTAGCAACTTAAAACCGGAAAACATTGGGGTAAGTACTACTCGAAAAATATAAATAAGTAGTATTGGTTGTTTAGGAAATAAGAGAAGTTAAAATCTACAAAAGACATGCATTGCAGTACTTGAAAATAGCCCTTTTTGTTGGCCTACACAAAATCCTGTGCTTTCAGAGCAGCCTTTAAAATGACAAATTCTAGAGCGGCTTTGTTTCAGTCTGATTTTGTGAAGTGTTCACTGCTTTCACTACCTTGGATTTTGAATGCCAAACCTAAGATGCCCTGAGCTGGATTTTCATGGCTGGTGAAAATCCACTGTTGAGAAGAGCAGTCTGCTCTTCCCATGGCTGCTGCAGGCATCGTGGAGCTTCAGCTGAAAAGCCAAGTCTCCCCAGAGCAGTGAAACAATTCTCAAAACGTTTGTCTGCATCAACAGAATTCACTGTGGGGCTCTCCTCCTCTCATCAACTCAGATTCCCATTAAAAAAATTAAAAAAAACTAAAATCAGAGCAGGCGACAAAGAGTACAAACAACAAAGTTGTATCCTATCCCCCAGCCCCCTGCGTGCGGTGCCCAGGCCATGCGGGGTGGGGGGACCAGGAGCAGCAGGACCAGGAGTGGGGCTGGGAATGTGCCCACCTCCAGGGAAACGTGCTGGGGCATACGGCACCAAACCCATTTGCAGCATCACCAATGGCTGTGGCACTTGGAAAGGCTCCTTTCCCAAGGGGATGCTGAGGCTGACCCCTTAATCCACAGAAGAAAGGGAAGGGGGAGGTTTCCTTTTTGCTAAATCTTTGGTGCCTCCGTGTCAGTTTTTCCACCCCTCATGCCCTCTCCTCCCCGAGCAACTCCACACAACTCCACAGCATTGCCAACTCGTACAGAAATGGGCTTCAAGAGGAATGAAGCTTCTCATACCATTTTTTTCCTACTGCTGCAGGACAGGCTGTTGCACCCAAGTGTGTAGAAGCATCAGGGGTAGTGCTGTCGGAACATACCAAGGACCTTCCACACCAGTCCATGAAGATGACGGGCCAGATCTTAAGACTTTTGGCATGCATGCACATGGCACCGTGTGGCATTGGGCATTTCAGCACTGCTCACATGTTATATACATATATTCCTTATATATGTATATACTGAGGCTTGGCTGCAGGACTGTACTAAGTGTGTTATGAGGCTCCAGGGAGGATATGCATGAAATGATCACATTCCACAACAGAAAGTTTTCCTGATATCTATTTGGGAAAGTGGCTGTTTAGATAGAGACAATTTTAAAACTAAAGATGCTTTCCTGTGGTTTGGCTTCTTCTCTGGACTTACAAAGGATATAGAGGCACTCAAATTAATTGTATGGTGCAATAAATTACACCATTAAGAAGCTTCAGGCATACAGGTGGTTGCTTGCTTCAGTGACATGTATGCAGAGGTAGTCATACCTATGAACTAGCTTTTCAGAACACTGTTAATTCTTTTGTGGGTTTAAATCTGAGTAACACGGTCATTTAGAAAGTACTTCTCAAGTGCAGATAGTGCTACTGGCTAAGCAGACTGAAACTGAATTGTAATTGTGATTTTTTGGAATTGTAAAACATCCATGCCCCTTTTGAGACACAGGTTGTGCACACATTTGTATCACTGCAATAGGGGAATTTTTTGAAAAATATTTCTGAGAGGTCAGTAAGAAGAGAGGTTAAAGAACATCCAGCTGGGCACACTGCAAAATGGTAGTGGCTTTATGGGGAAAGGTGGGAAGAGTCAAAGCCAAAGGCTCTGGACTCAACCCAGAGAGAGACTGTGGCACTTGCTGCCCTCACAGGATGGGGGCTCCTGTCTCTGCCCCTCTCACTGTGAGACCAGCCCCAAACACAGCAGTGGGGGCACAGCAGGGCATGGACATCACTGCTTAACCTCCCACCCCAGCTGCCCACCTGGCAGCTTGTGAGGGGACAGTGACAAGGCTGAAGGAGTCAGCTGGACTGGCTTAGGGAGCCTGCCTTCAGACCTGAACTTCTCCTCAGGATTAATTTCACATCCAGTGCCACACCTGCAAAATGCTACAGAAAATGTTTAGTTCCCTTTTCTAACAGGCAGTGTGTGTGTGAGTCCCTCTGAGCTGTACCTGTACACTAGACCAGAACTGCTGGTTTCATGCCATGCAGAAACCCTGTCTTCCGGGTAAATCTCAAAAAAAAAATGTTTTTATAAAAGGAGAGGGTCCTTTAAAAGTTTTCACTGTTGCACTTTCAGCCAGACGTGCTACTGAAATCTGTTTTTGAGAACCCAGCTAGAGAGAACCAATGGGCCACATTCTGCTCCCAGGGGCAGCTCCTCTGGCACCTCGTGCTCATTGCTGGAGCAGTTTCTGGCTTTTGGGAGGAGACTTTCAATCACTTCTTTAGCACAGTGTTGTTGTTTATTCCTGAAAAAAACATCCTAACATGGCAACAGCTGGGGCAGCTATTTAGAAATCAAACCAGGAGCTAATGGGTGTTTTCTTAACTGATGTCTGTCTACTACAAGTAACTGTTCCTAGCAGAACTGCAAGCTGAAACAAAGGTTTAGAAGAAGTTTCTGTGTGGTTCAAACATTTTTGGTTTGCTCTTGGAAGAGGAGAGTCAGAACATGCTCAGGCTGTTAAAATTCTGCTTCTGTCCTGCACAAAGGTTGTACTGGCTTTCACTGGAGTTCTGCACTGAAAGGAACTGTCAGCTTCACAGCAATAGAAATAAATAATGGGATCTGTGTATTATCCCTTCCTCTGTACATCTCTGAGAGCAGAAATAAGCAGCACGGCCCATAAATGTTAAGCCTGAGTCAGAAATTCTATTATAAATTATTTTTAGCATCAGAAATGGAACTGCAGCACCTTTTGAGCATGGATAAAGGCTTATTAAGCTGTGCTGCAGGTCTCAGAGAGAATGTGTAGGCCAACAAGAGGTAAAATCAAAACCCCCATGCTCATTAAAAGCACCAATTTCAAGTTGTCTGTAAGGAACAAAGCTGTAAATTAGCAAACCTGGTTGGCTGTGGCTGTTGCAGCGAAGGGAACACTTGTGGCAGATGTTGTTGCTGCAGACACAGTGGCTGGCGTAGCACCGTGCACCATGGGAACTTTCGGAAGGAAAATCAAATAAGCAAACACAGAGAAGAGTGTAGCAGTATGGGGACCAGAGCGACACGTGGTGGGGTCATTGAGCATGGGATTGATCACAGCAGAAAGCCCGAGACATCATTGCCAGCGCGTGACATGCAACCACAGTGCAAAGCAGGACAACATTCCAGGGGAGAGAGGGGAGGGGAATGGAAGAGAAAAAAAAGGGGAAAATGCTTGTTACCATCAAATCAAGAAAATCGACACAAACAAGCTTAACTGTTTCAATACAAAAATCAACAGAGGAGTTTTCAAATGCCCTTACGTTTACAAATTTTCATCTTTAAAGAACTCTACCCAAATATTTACTGCAAACAAAAATTAATCTTGTTGAAGGACAGTATACATCTATGTGGCTATAGCAAGATACAGTCTTAACACAAGATAGTTTCTAAACACTGGAACTCATAGTCCAATCAAAATCCACCAAGGAACAATGTGCAATTCAAACAATTGCTATACAAAATCAACAACGTCTACGTGTCCATGTCAATTAAATAAAACAATTGCATTTAATTGACAGGTGTTAGTGCAGGAGGCTAAGGGAGATGGATTGGGACAAGAGCTGTAAGTTAAAATCTAGCAGTGGATTTTGAGGGTCTGTGAGCTGCACCACAGGTTTAAGATAATCAAGAAACAAAGCTGGCACCTACCAACACTTGTAGCGGGTGTCATGCACAATATTGAGCCTGCCCATCATGCATTGCAACAGGAAGGTGGATTTGGAAAGGGAAAAGAATTAAAACAACCCATCACACGTGTAATTAGAAAATTTCATTTGAACAAAGAAGAAAAATTGTTATTATGGGAACAGTGGCATGTAACTGTCAGTACAATCAAACCATACAGTAGCACAGTGATCATTGGAACGAGTCTTCAGTGAAGGGGACAGAGCCATCCAACTGTGTGCTGGTGTCTCCTGTTGGCCTCTGTGGCATTGTGGAATGCTAGCAGGGCTAGGAATAGTTCCTTTAGCTTTACTTTAAAACCCTTGTAGCCTCACAGCTTTTTGCCTCCTGACATAAGCTTTGTCCTGCTCTTTACTCTGGTTCCCTCGGATGAAAACACTTTGAAGTCACACCTGCCTACAGGTTCCTGCATCCAGCCCTGCTGGGCCAGCAGGGAGGAGCACGGCCGTGACCTTCCCTGGGTTGGGGAGTGATGGGGAGGAGGGGAGCAGGGCTCTCTCCTTGGGCCAGAGCAGCCTTTGCAGCAGGGCCCTGCTCCCACGGGCTGGAGGGACAACAGTGACTTGATCGATGCTGTTCTGCGAGCCGCAGTCTGACTGCTCCAAGGTTTGGGTAATATATAAAGGCAAAACCCAGGTGAGTTTGGCATGCAGCACTTGTTCAGCATTTTTTAATACATTATTGGACGTACCCTAGGCTGCTGCTGTCTGAGCTTACAACCTGCAACTCTATAGGCTACAAAAAATAACTGACGTGACAGCATCCCGTGAATTCTGCCCTGCAACCAGAGAGCCAACAGCAGTACAGGGTTTGAGGAACACTATGGTGTGATTTTTTTAACTACCACTAAGCTGGTAACCCTGTTTACATAGCAAAATGCCTTCCACCAGACTGAACTCAGAACCTTCTGTTTTTGCTCCCCGTATGGTAAGAAAGAGGCACTGATAATTCAGAATATCCCTTTTTAATGCTCAGCTTACTCCTTTATTTAACAAATAACATTTATTAACACTGCTAATTACGCCTGATGCAGCAGAAGCTGAAGCAAACTCTGAAATCTGGGAGCAGAGAAGGGAGTGGAAATGCAAACGTGTTCTAGAAGGTTGTGGGTGGCAGGGATGCTGCTTCCTTGACATTGCATGACTGTACCGGGGGGACAGGAAATTGTTTCAGCTGGTGCCAAGCACTGTGGTGGCTTGCACAACCCTGAGAGCCTTTAACTAAGCAGGGAAAAAGTCAGCCAGTGTAATTACTGCTGGGGACAAGGTTATTATCTGTCACCACTCTATCTGCAAGGCTACAAAGGAAAGGGCACAATCATGCTTCCTAATTACTCTTCTAAGTCTGTGTCAGGAAGAGAATGAAATATTGCCAAAGAAAGGTTAAGTGAAAGAAGGGGAGCTTTTCTGACTTCCCCATGCACAGATCCTGGGTGAAGTCAAGGGCTACTTGCAAGATGAAAAAACAGAGAAAAAATTGGCAATAAAGTGCCAACAGTAAGTAAAGCTCCTTTCTTAGTCCCTCTTACAGCATCTCTGTGGCACCAACGAGGTTGCACAGACAAAGCTTTGAGTGGTGCCTCTCTGCAGAAGTGCCCTATTTATAAGGCTGCAGACACTTCATTAGACCTGGAGTTTTATGTCGTTCCATGCATAATTAGCTCTACGTGTTAAGAGACAAGCTAGATTTTCATAATGACTCTGAGCTATCACTGTAAAGCCTTTCAGCTCAAAATTTTAGTCTGAGTTATCATCATTTACATCATAACCAGTGCACAGTTTTGAAGGGGAATTGAAGCAAATGAACATAAGGCAGAAATGAGAATACTAGCTCGGGTGCAATAATTTGCAAATATGAAGACATAATGTTGTACGACCCTCTTACCAGTAATAAAAATAATTTTGGCTGTGACCTTAATAGTCATCTTGACTTCAGAAGCTTTGACCCACTAATGAGAGCGCATGAATAATAAATGTGCAGTTTCAAATGTTCCCTAGCTTTCCAGCACCAGGCAGAATTTTAATTCAAGGATGTGCTCAGTTAACTGATCATAACTTCACAACCAGATTATTTCTGCAGCGGAATAAAGCTATTTTCATAAATGCTCTAGGTTTACTGGTGTTTTAAGCGTTTTCTTTTTCCCTCTTCTCTCTCTCGTATTACTCCCCTCAGTCTATTTATTCTGACCTATCTACTAAATCCTAATTAAAAATACCACCTTAGACGGCATAAGCACTCCTGTCGAGGTGATCTTTCCCTCCCTAACACTCTGGAGGAGAGCGGTGACTTCCCACAGCACAGATGCCCCAGGGGGGAAGGTGCTGACCCTCTTTCGGAAAGCATCTGTGCACTGACCGGGTCCCACCCCCGGGCAGGGAGCTCCCGGGAGCCGGAGCTGCCGCAGAACAAACGTGCAATGCGTTCACTCAGCGGCAGAGGTGGCTGCAGCCTCGCCACGGCTCCGCTGCCATCCTGCCCTCTGCAGCTGCAGCAGGACCACAGCTCCTGCCGGCTCTGCCCACCGACCCGGCCCTCCTCTCCTGGAGACTCATCCCTCCCAGAGACCAGTCTGCTCACCGGGGACCAGCAGGGGCCAGAGCAGCTCTACCAGCACTGCTGAGGAGCTGGGGAGCTGGGGCACAGGACACCATTTCACCGGGACAGGAGCTCTCTGCAGCTGACAGGCACTGCAGGAGTGCCAGTGCTGCTCTGCACCCTCACAGACACACAGCAAAGTGTGTGCCCCAGCACCTGCCAAGGGCATCGAGGGTGGGCAGCCAGGACCAGTGTACCAAATCAGGCTGCAAATGTCTATGAAGTCCCGCAGAGCCTCCTCATCAGGGAAACTACCTCCACTTATTTCAGCCAGCCAACACCACCAGTGTTCCCAGCTCCTTTTTGCAATGAATTTTAGACTTTCCTCTCAGCCTGGGCACAGCTCCCAGCAGCCGAGCTCTCTGGGAGACCTCACGAGGGGAGTCATGCAAAGAGGGAGCTTTGTTTGAGAGCAGTGACATGAGAGCCCACCCAACCATCTGAAGTGTGCAGGAGTGCCAGTGTCCATGCCCTGCCATGGACCATCCCTTGAGTAGCTTTCAGATGCCCTGGCATTCAGGCTGCCAGAATTACACTTTACACTTCAGAAGAGGTACCTGGGCTTGTCTGGAACATGGGTGGAAAACTCCCAAGAGTGAATCACCAAGAGTGAAGTGCCCTGCAGAGGGAGGTCCTGCCTGGCAAGACCCTCCACAGGGGTACACACCTGTACCACAGAGGTTCTGCACATGTCCTGCCCTCCAGACCTGCTGCCTTTTTGGGCATGGCAGCTGAGGCAACTAAGAACACACCTGAATAATTACACTTAGTGTGTCTGAACCTGGAAAATGTCCCTTTAATCAAACCCCACTGAATGAAGCTGCCTCCACTCCACGGCACGGAGCTGGGGGCACCCACGCTCTCTGCTCTCCTGTTGGTTCTTAGGGACTGAGGGAGAAATTGTTTCCAGAGGACTGAACAGACAGAACTGATAATAATAAAGTTAATTTTAAGGAGGGCAAGGTGGCAAGTAAAATTTTCAAACTTTTTGAAAAGTACTGCATTAGTGGGAAGATCAAACTGCTGCTATCTGGAAACTATAAAAAGAGAATTTATAGTTGCTCGTGTTAAAAAGTCCTCTACTCTTCCTGCTATACTATATACAACATATATTAAACTTCAGTGGTCAAGAAAGGTCAAATGAGGCATCAAGAACCACTGCACAAATTCCTGTAGGTTTTGGCAGAGACTTGCTAGAAGAGCTGAAGTAGGTTGTGCAGAAGTGCCAAAACGTATCTGTGAAACTGTTCAGTATCTACAGGAAGGACTGCATAGGCTTTTTTGTATGAATTTGAGTATGTCATCTGGAGATCTGATCTAAAGCTCACTCATTCAGTTTTCCTATGGACTCCAACAAGCTTTGCAACAAGTTTTTACTAATATATTTCTGTGGTTGCATTTTTGGAACCAAAATAAGCTATTAAAACATACTGCATCAAGCAACAATTTTTTTTTTTGTACCATTTGAATGGCATTGAAAAGGCATTATACCAAATTCCTGGGAGCACATTTGTCAGAACTGTTTAGGATGAAATCCTTCAAATTTTTTGGGTCAGACTGAATAGCTGTGTTTTCTCCCCTCCCCTCAGCTACTCTGTATTACCATGGGCTGTCCTCAGACTCCTTCCAACATTTGACTACAGGTCTATCAGATGTCCTTTGCATACCTCCTAGAATGTCAGTGCTGACTTAATGTGGGTTCATTTGTAAAAAACTATCTCAGCTGTGTTAATATAAGCATAAATTCACCTGACATACTAGATATAGAACTTTTCATGAAGTGCTGTTTGCAGAACCAAAGCATACATTGCAACTTTAAGAGCCATCACTTGTCCTCTGAAAGGATTTCTGCCTATGTGAATAGAACAGGCATCAATTCTCCAGTGATTTCACTGGGACAAGGGTAGATTTGATCCCTCTCAAAGAAGAGCAAGTGCACCTTGGCTCTGCTTATTTAAAAAAATCAGCCCTGAGGCTTTAGTGGTAGAGACTGAACCCTGATTTTGTGTGCAGGTTCATGATGAGCATATCTGTGAGGCTGCCTGCCTGTGCCTTTTATGATCACTGCGCCGTAATTAAAACCAAAACCTTCAAGTGTGTGACTCAGCAATATGAGGGTAACAGGGTCCTACAGCAGGAGAAACAAATACAACAGCTGAAGAGATGTGTGATGAAGAGAAGTTAATTGAGGGAAAGAGGAATGAGAGAGAGGAGATCTCAAAAGCTGATTGGGGATGACAGGGCGTGAGGCTGATTTTTACATTAGACTGGAAAAGACCCACCCAGCTTCCAGGAGAAGCAGAGAGAAGCCAGCCCTCCTGCAGCCAGCACCTCCTCTGCCCGTGGCTGGCTGGGCACCTCTATGTATTTGCCACCAGGAACAAATGGTTATCTCCTAGTGTATTTTTTCCAGAATTCCCTCTTCTCCCTCCCCAGAAAAAGGCAAACGAGGAGCACTTACCTGGTGGGAGAAAGGCTGTATGCTGCTGTAACTGCATGTTGGCAAGAGCTTGCTGGTATTGGAAAATACCAGTGTTAAAGACTGCGGTGGCACCATTGGTTTTTTCAAGCGCAGGCCTCTTTGGTAATGGGGGAAGTACAGCTTGAGGAATTCCCTGGATGGTGGATGGGTATAAAAATAAAGTCCAAAAAAAAAAAAAAAAAAAAAAAAAAAAAAAAAAAAAAAAAAGAAGAGACAAAAAATAACAAAAGAAGAGTGTGGGGTGTGGAGGAGAATGGAAGAGAGGGAGAAGAAAAGGAAAGAGAGAAAGGAAAAAAGAAAAATCAGTAGGAGGCAAAAAAACCCCAGGCAGCACCATGTTTATCCATGAGCAAGCAAGCAGCATAGCAGACTGAACTACCAAATAAAAGGCGAGGTAAAAGCTTCACGAGGGAGCACTACTGTAGCCTACCAGTGCAGCACAGGGCAGGTAGGTGATAGGAACCGGCGTCACAACAGTATTACAGTACTGTAGAGCTCGGGGGCTGGGGCAGGAGCCAGGCTCTGGGGCAGGGGAAGCAGCACTGCCAGCTCCAGGAGGATCAACACGGAAAGCAATGTTAAGAGTCCCCGCCGGAGCCGAGGGCGACAACCCCACTCCCCGGGCCTGCCCGGCCATGCATGCGGCACCCCGNGGCCCAGCTGCCCCCCGCGCCCCCGGCCCGGGACAGGGGTAGGGATTGGGATATTCCATTTCTAGACATTAACCCCCAAACTCGACTCTACGATACAGCTACATGCCAAGCTAAAAGGTGAAAGGTCATAGTACCAGGTCAAAGGTTGCCTCGAGGGGTCGCTTCAGTGATTTGACAGCCGACTGAGTCTTAATTAGCAGGCAGCGAGCACATGATGGCAATGGCCAGTGGGGTCAAGCGCATTAACATAAACAGCAAGCAGAGGTGCATCATGGGGGCAGCAGTGCATTTGGGGAGGTGAGAAAAAACAAATAAAAACAAATCACCGGATGCCGTGTACAACGGTAACAAGACTAGGCATGCAGGGCCGGCAGGGCATGGCGGGCACGGCGGTGCCCGCGGCCACCCCAACACCCGCCCCGGCCCCATCCCGCTGCAGGATGGCTGAGGCGCGGGGGGCTGGCAGGAACGGGGGTCCCCACAACCGGCCAGCGGCTCGCCGAGCACCTCTGGGAGCCCACGGCTACCGCCCGGCACCGCTACTCCTGACACCGCAGCCCAGCCGTGCCCCTCTCCCTGCACCCCCCGGCTCGGTGCTGAGGGGACACCGTGACGCCACGGCTCCACGCCTGGCCAGGACAGGCCCTGAGCAGCTCCGGGTCTGGATGCTGCAGCCACCAGGGTGGGTGTAGGGCCCCAGGAGAGGTGCCAGCAGCCCCTGGGGGGGCCGGGGAGGGGGCTACGAATGGCAGGAACACACTCAGACCGACCTCGAGCTAAGTGTCTACAAACACGGACTTACAGTAACTGAAATTGGGGTTTATCTATCTGTGCAGCTAGATAGATACATGCCTACCCACGCACAAACACACAACAAACTAGGCATGTGCACGCACACGTACGGACACGCACACGGGTAAGCACACATATATGTGGGTATGGACGCTCTGTACATCAGCAGGCAAAATCAGTGGAACACCTGGATGGCCTGTAACCACTTCAGAGCAGATCTGGCACCACATGCTGAGAAGCTCATCGCACCGTGTCGTGACTGGGGTCCCCAGGCACACACACAACCCCCTCCAGCCACAACACCCGACGCATCCATGACCATCTCCTCAACGTGCTTCTATTCCAGAGGGGTTTCCAAACTCACCATGGCAGCTGCCGTCGCTGCTGCCTGGGCAGCTGCAGCTTGGTTAACCTGGTACTGGGCAGCCTTGATCTTGGCTTGCAGGTGTGCGGGAGGGTGAAAATATTTGCACTTTTCCCGTGAGCATCTCCCTTTGATGTAATCCATGCAGACGGTGACGGTGTTGTCGTTGGTGTCGATCATGGCGCTGTCGGCGGGGTGAGCGAACCGGCAGTCGTTCTCTCCCCTGTTGCAGTTGCCACGCTGGTACTCACGACATACCTGTGGCACAGGGGAAAGAAAGGCTCTTAGTCTGGGTGATGGGTGTTGCAGGCACGGCTCGGAGCGGAGTTGGGATTTCTGGAAGCCTGAGAGAGTGCCGTGAGGGTGCCAGCAGTGGTGGTGGGACCGTAGGCTCAGCTCCCCAGCAGCAGGGATCTGGCTTCTCAACAGACACTTTTGATACCAGAGAGCACCAAACCCCACCAGGACCCAGAGCCAAGCACAGAGCAGGTTTTGTTCTGGCTCCCATTTAGCTGACACAGGGCTGTTTGTGTTTGCTGGAGAAAGGTGCTGCAGCCAGCTGTCTGAGCACACCTGGGGGGCTGGGACATCCCCTCCAGCATCCCCGGGCTGCAGCCTGGCACAGACCCCTCCCCAGCCCCCCGTGCTGATCACCAGTGTGACAGGCACCGGCCCCTCTCCACACACCTTCCTACCCCTGCAGTTAAAAACATGGCGTGTGCCCTTTTCATGGTCAGCTCTTCACACACCACAGACAGGCGGCTGTCATTTTAGTTTTCCAAAGGCTATAGGAAAGAGAAAGGGTCTAAAGCAACCAGGTTTGTACAAAAATAAAACCGCTCTAGTAGATGGAATTTCCTTTTAAAGGTGGGTGCCCATGATCATCAGTATTTCCTCAAGGACCTTGGCTGTGATCCCTGCAACAAATCAAATTTGGCTGTTACTTGGTTTCCATCCATGCTAGTGCTCTAGCTGCTTTTTAACCCCTGTGACATTTCAAGTACCAGCTGCCCATCATCTGAGACCTCTGCAATGACATCCCTGAAGGACAGGAGCAATGCCACTGGTGAACCCACTCACAGGAACCAGGCATTTCTCCAGGATCATTCCAGCATGACCCTATCTTTAGCCTTCTTCCCTGTGGTGACAAAGGCTCTGGACGTACAGAGCCAAGGCAGCCAGTCCAGGCACCTCCATTGCTCTTGTGCCCTCCTGCTCGTGGCTTTGTGCTTGCAGAACTG
Source organism: Florisuga fusca (assembly GCA_038090715.1). Taxonomy (NCBI): domain Eukaryota; kingdom Metazoa; phylum Chordata; class Aves; order Apodiformes; family Trochilidae; genus Florisuga; species Florisuga fusca. The sequence goes on from JAAWXA010000058.1 coordinate 1,794,006, forward strand.
CTTCAGCAGCACACAACAAACAGACTGGGAAAATTCCTCAGCTGGAAAAGAAGCACTTGCCTCCCAGGTAATGCTACAGCCGGATCCCCTCCCTGGTGCAGTCCCTAGGCAGTGACACAGACACTGTGCCAGCCAGCACCACACGGGCAGCCAGGGAGGAAAGAGGCAGTGCCAGCTGAACCCATCAAAACCCATAAGGCACTTCTGGTCTCTGTTGCATGCTACAGGTCCTGCTCACAGGAGCTCCTGGCTGCTCTCCCCCCTCACTGCCATGCACACACCCAGCAGAGCTGGGACATCACTGCTGCTCCAGCAGAGCTGGGCTGGGCAGCCCCACCGGCTGCTTGCTCTCTGCCATCAGACAGGAGCATCTGGGCCATCAAACAGTGTCTTCTGCCCAAAACCAGGCCTCACAGATAGACAAAAATAGATCATTTCCTTTGATTATTTGTTTGCAGTCTAGAATTAAACCAAAGTCTTTTCCTCTGAAGATAAAGAAAAAAATGCAACTAATGTCAGCTGACTGCTTCTGCTCCTTGTCTTCTATTGCTGACCCACAAAAGCAAGGTCTCAAAACCACTCCATTTGTAAGCAGAAACTGCTGCATTAGTAACACAAAGGTGATACATTCAAATCCATATATGTACACATAAATATATTTAAAAGTATCTGTATACACAGAATGAAAATGCATCCATGGATAAGCTAATTTTATGCAGTTAAAAACCCAGGAACAACCAGAGAACTGAAATAGGCAGACAGAGATAATCTTTGGCATGTCCAGAGCAAATTTTCACAGAGCTGTCATGCAGTAGCTGAGATAAGGCAATGAATGGCACTCTCAGTGCTCCTGAACAGCCCTCTGAAGGATGGTTTACAGCAGCCAGACACAAGCCATAACTCTGCCAGGCCTTCTAATCAGTGTGACCAGCAATGGCTTTTCAACCGCTGTGATGGCAGCCAAGAATGTTTCCAATTCTTGTTTATTTAAAAGCAAGCACTGAAAACAGTGTTTTTTTCATCTGCAGGCAGGCAGGAAGGAATATATCATTCATTTACTTGAGTAAAGAGAGGCATGGAAGCATGACATGTTGTCTGGTCCTTCAGATCTGGAGAGCTTTTATTTATTTATTTAGTTATTAATAGCCCTGAAATCAGTCTTGTAATTTTCAGCTGAGCATGTTAAGAAATACAAAGAAAGGAGACCTGCACCTCTCTAGCTTGCCTGCAAAAATGCTGAGTTAGTGCTGCAGTATTACTGATTCATCCTCAGCCACTTAACTTGTTAAACTTCAGGCTGTTTACTTTGGTTCAAGTTGCCCACCCTGGTGAGGAGACAACCACTGTGTCACCTCAGCCACCGCCGAGGTCCCACACTGCTCACCCACAGTGGGCAGAGGGTTTGGCCATGGACAGCAATGCTGAGGTCCCTGCCCTTCCACCAGCAAGACACACCCCCCTGCCTGTCTCCTTCTCTGCACTGAAGAGGCTTATCAAACCAGGCACCTCATGCCCAGCATGTTCTGAACATTTCAACAAACACTGCTAACAGATTTCCTGATTAGCCACGAGCTGAAAATCTCCAAGAACTTCTAAGCTGCTTCTTTCTGGCAAAAAATGGCACATGTGCAACAAGTAGGAAACAGCAGCTTGGTTGTGGTGATTCCTGATCCTTGAATACTTCTCATAGAAAATGATGGCATCTATCCAGAAACACACGTGTGTGAAATAAAACGGTTGGGCAAGCCCTTTCGCTCTCACTTCCTCGTCCTCCTCACTTCTCTTTCAGTTCACTGCAAGAGCCACACTTTTGTTCAAGATATTTCTGGCAGGAGTGTGAGGAAAGCTGTAGAAATGTCTCAACGGTGACACGTCCAAACAAGAATGAAATCAACCCTACTGCTAGTGACAGTCTGATCTTCTAAATATTCATACAAATTCAGGAGAACACACTGCCTGACAGATCTGTGCTGTCTTCCTGCCTTCCTTAAAATCCCAGGTACATGGACTGAGAGCTGTGGACCAGTCTGATCCAGCCTCCCAGAACACGTGTGTTAACTCAATTAACGCCCAAGTACATCATTCTTGAAAAAAAGTATTTAAAATTCTAAGCAGAACAAATCATGTTCCAAGATTAGATGCTAACATCATAGCAGTTATTTTTCTCAGGGACAGTTCATTCCAAGGGAGAGTGAGCTAAGCCATATAAAGCTCTCTAATCATGTCATAACAAATGGCAACACCAACAGCAGTAACTTGCCTAAAGGGCAGGTAGATGCACGTCAGCTTCTCAGAGAGGTAACAACCAGACCATGCAAACTCTTCAAATCAGTTCTGCATTTCTGCACTCTATAAACTGCAAGCAGAAGTTTTGCTGTACATAAAACCAATGTGCTTATTTTGTATTTGTCCACTAAATTTGGATACTCCAGACGAGATGACCAATACACTGGGAAGCACTGGCAAGCTATCTTCTCACCCATGCACAGCACTATTTGAGCTGCATTTGCTGAAGGGAATAAAGCAGTAGGAAGAGACACATCCCCACTGCCAGACACTAATTTTGGAAGGCAGCAGGGTGGAACTGCAGAGCCAGTGGGTCAGCCTGGATTTGCTCTTGGTTCCAGTCAAAATAAAAAGCAAAACTTAAGCAACCTAAAGGGTGGGAGAAGCTGGGTTTCTTTAAAGTGATCTCCACAGTGCTGGGACCAGAACAATCTGTTCCTGGAGGAATCCCCACACAGTCACCAGGGACTGTCACCAAAGAGACACTCCTGTGAATCCCAACACTTATTTCCAGGGGTTCCCAACTCATCCATCAACTTCCTCTCTACTCAAGTACCAAGCAAAACCACTCAGCCTTTTTAAAAAAATTTACTGATTTCAGGTGTTTTTGCTGGCTTTTCCTAGTTGTTAAAAAAGTTCTTACTGCAGACTGTGCCCCTGGGTGTCTGGCGAGAGCATCAGTCTCACAAGTCCCTTTTGTGCAGGAGCATCACTGCCCTGAACAGCTATATAAAGAGAATGCAAGAGTCTGGAGGACCAAAACCTGCACGCTGAAGCCTCAGATTTCATTCATGCACTTTGGACACAGTCTGCCAGCCAGCACAAGCTCTGCCCTGGAGGCACCATGTGGAGAGGTGTCCCCAGACAGCCCCTCTCAGGCTCCCACCCACCTACGTGCTTCCCAGCCACAGGCACAGATGGGGCTTGGGGACTTCAGGCACGTCTTGCTCCTGCTTATGAAGATGTCCCCAATGCCACTGACCAGCACTGTGGCCTCTACACGGGTGAGAGAAAAATCTAGACCCAGCAGCTGACCTCAGCATTGACACCCAAAGGGTTCCCTATCACTGCCATCCTCCTCTCAGTCCTCAATCTGGAATCTAGTGTGACTTATTTATGAATTTATCTAATTGCCCTTTGGTTTTACTCCACCTCTGGCAGGCATCCACCGCGAAGCAGACTCCTCAAAGGGAAAACATCCCTTGGTGGTTCCCGTGCGCCAGCTCTCAGCTCGGTGTGGCTGTAACCTGAGCGTGCTTTGGGAAACGCTTTCCCAAGAGAAAACATCTCTAAAAAGGGAAATGATGCGATCCCCCAGAAGGGGAACCTGTGGTGACGTGAGCTCTGAGAATAGTGACAGCAGCAGCAGGCAGCACTCCCTGCCAGATGACCCTCTGCTCCCCTCCCAGCCCACAGTCTGCAGGCAGCAGCGTGTCAGTCACAGGCACAACTAGGAAAAGGAATTAATTCTCCTTGTAAGGAGACTTCATTCCCATTAATGCCAACAGCAGGGCCAAAAGAAAAGCATTACAATTACGACTGGCTATGTTTTTAAGCAGAGACACTCCTCCTTCCTCCCCTGACACCCCTGAGTTCAGGGAGCACCTCCAGGAGCAGAGCAGCCGCGGTGCCATGGTGCCACAGCACTCCTGGACATGCAGCAGCAGCCTCTGGCTCACCGCCCGCCGTGCCGATAAGGTGCTGAAAACACTGTCAGGCCTTGCAGATAAGGCAGATCCAGGGCAAGGTAGAGTTCCACCTAGAGAGCAGCAGCACTTGTCAGGGTTGTAGCGTGGCTGATAAGCTGGGTGGGGGAGTCCCGGCACCGTCTGCCCTAAGAGGGAAGCTGAGAGCCATCTGCAGCCCAGCTGCTGAGGCTCTGGCCTTACACCAGCCCCAGGTGCTTGGTGCTAACCTAACCCTATCCCAGGCAGCAACAAAAGAGCTCAATAGTTCCATGTCTTTCTGCAACAGAGGTTCATGAGCAGAACCACAACCATTAACTGACTGTATCATGACTCAGTCACTCCGTGTCCTTACCCATCACCAAGGCAGGGCATTATCAGCTGAAGTGAAACCTGCATTGGTTTCCTTCACAAGAAAAATATTTTCTATCCAGAAGACATAATAAGTGACAGGACTTGCCAGAGTAAGCTACATGTTTCAGCTCCTACCTCCAGCCTGTCCGTCCTCATCAGCTTCTGGGCAGCAGCGGCGGCAGCGGCAGGAACCGGGACACCGGGGTTCCCTGTCACCAGCATCGGGGCAGTGGGCAGGATCTCTGCTGGGACCAGGCCTGGGGACACGGGCCCCAGGTAGGGGTTGAAGGCAGCTGATGCGTTGGTGGCCAAGCTTGGTGCAACGGAGAACATCGGCTGCAGCCAGAGGACAGGAGAAGAAAGACACTTTAAACATCTGTACGTGGTAAGGTGTCAGCTAACAGCCTGCTGCTGGCCACCACCTTCAGCACTGCAGCAGCGGGTTCCTGGGAAAGAAACATCTGTGGGACATGAAGAACACCTGTGCAAACATGACAGGAACCACGAGGAGAGGCTGAGCAACAGCCCCATGAACAGGTATGGCCCATGGGCATGGGGAGAGGCTGAGCTCTGGGAGGGACACAGCCAAAACATGCACAAACACCCATCCCGGGGGACACAGCATCTGCCTGAGAGCCCATCACACCACCACACCATCCCCACACCACCACACCACCACACCATCACAACACCACCACACCACCACACCATCATCATACCACACCACCAGACCATCAAACCACCACTCCTCCACACCACATTCAGCTGCAGACACAAATACCTTTCTGACCCTGATGGCAGCCCACACCCACACTGGTTCAGAAATTAGAGGAAAAGACCAGATGACCCATAATTTAGTTTTATGAAACTAAACAGGCTGCCCAGGCAAATATTCAGAAGAAATACACTGCATTGAGGATGTGATATATTTAGACTAAAATTAAAACTATTTAGACTAAAAATTAAGCCAGAGAAAGAGAGAAAGCACAAAACCTTTTTTTTTGTTGTTTGTTTGCTTGTTTGAAAAAGACTCGGATGCCTTTGCAGGCTATTGCATGCTGTGAAGATAACTGGATGTAGAAGATCCCATTGTGCTGTAAGACCAAATGTGGAGCTGTTACACTGCAGTCAAGATTAAACAACCCTTCTGCCCCCCAGACTGCAAAGGCACTGCACTAGCAGGGTAACTGCTGAATAAGATTTATTCTGGAGTGTTAGTCTTGAGTATCTAAATAAAGTAGTTACTCAAGGCACGTAGATTTTTTCTCCAGACCAAATTTTAGAGGGAAAAACAACGACAGAGTTAAGGCAACTCTTTTCTTTGTTTCATATCTGTTTAAGCCAGACAGCATGTTTTTGTACTCCCGAGGAAATGACTGCACTGTTTGGAAGAAAGGAACAAGTCCATTTGAAACACTGGACAAAAACACATCCAGAGACTACTGAAGAAAAAAAAGACAGAAATTTGTGTAAATTGGAATAGTTCCTTTAACGTCTCTCATTCTTCATCCACATGAATGAAAAACAAACAGGCAAATTTTACAGGATATAAAATAGTACTCTCAAATGCACAGTTAATTAACTGTACTTTTCATTACTGGGCTATCAGCTGTGTAATAATGAACACTGAAAAGAAAACTATGAACTAGTTTATTAGTGTGTCACTTTAGAGATATCAGTGTTTGATTTCAGCCCACAATACTCACTCTACAGTAAATAAAAGACTATCCCCTTTATTTTCTACTGAGATCATGTCATACTAACATAAATATCCTGCAGCCTTTAGAACACTGTAAAATAATAACCTATTTTATCAGAACCACTTGGTATTATTTGGAAACTCACTGGTATTCTGCAATGTGCTGTACAAGTGTAAATTAGGAGATAAACTCTCCTGCAGTCCTATCAGCCCAGACGTGGAGCCACGCTGCTGGCAGAGGAGAGTCAGGGAGGCTCCAGCTCAGTCCCTGTGCCTACTGCTCCTTTCCAGACAGCTCTCACGTCCCATCTCTTGAAGCAGAGGCAGAAATTCCCTGACACCAGGACCCAGCCACACAGTGCTCACTGCCCTTGCAGCTAGGGCCCTAGTGTGCTGAGCATCATGAGAACCAGCTGCCAAAGGAACCCAGCAGCTCCTGCAGATCTGCAGAGAGGTGATGGAGGACACAGCCTCATGCACAGCTCCGTGCTGCCTGATGCCCCACAGCCCACATCATCCTGGCTACCTGGGAATCCTGCTCTCCACAAGCCCACCTGAACCTGCTCGTGGGTCTGGGCTCCCAGCTCTGCCCTCAGAGGTTCTGCTCCCTGTGACTGGGGAGGTGACACGGGGGCACCTCTGGGAATCAGCAGAGCCACAGCTCCCCCCTGGGCAGACAGACAGACAGACAGACAGACAGATGGGCTTTCTGCCACAGCCCCAGCTCACTGGCACAAGCCAAGCACCAGCTGAAGACAGATGAGAGAGCCAACTAAAAAGGAGAGATGGGAAGTGTCCACAGACATTACTTGCAACTAAGATAATTAAAACATTCATCAAACAGAAATATGAAAGAGCCCCACTGCTTCGCTTACCAAATCCTCCTCTCATCGAGTTACTTCACTTTTATTAAAGCACAGAATATTGATTTTTGTAAAACCAAACAAACTGACCCAAGCATCATTAGATGGGATGATATCAATCACTTGCTAGAACACCCTGAAATAACATTTGTTTCAACTGCACAAAGAAATAATTTTAAGGCAAAATTACTCTGATGACATCCATTTGGAAGCACTATTGCTGGGACAGCCAGTGGGCCTTGCTATAAGTCCTGGTACTGAAGGAGACTGAACTCTGCAGACTCTGTGATGTCTGAACTCAGGTGATGAGCACAGGAACTGCCCCTGCATGGGCAGAAGCTCTGGGCTGCACCTCAAACCATACTGACTCAGATTCTGCTTGTTAGGGACAGTGTGGGTTTAGCATGAAGGAGAATTTCAATTTGATTTATGTCTTCCTCACATTGGCCTCTCTTTATATGAAAAAAGAAGGACCAAAGTACCCAAAGGACTGCACTGGTTTACCCCAGTGCTGGGGTGTGCCTACACACTGCTCTGTGAGAGCTGCATTGGGTACAATCATGAAACAAACAAACAGGGTAACAGAAGGAGTATTTTAGGCAATGGCTCTTTGTGTTGGCTGCATTTTGATGTAAGCTTTCTCACAGGCCCAAATATGAATTTGCTGGCACCAAGGCCGTGTCACTGTACTCAAATCAGGAAACAAAAATAAAGCTGTGGCATGTGCACCAAGGCTGTTTTGATCTGCTGGAAGTGAAAAATGATGTGGATGTTGCTTTGGAGTTAAGGCAGGTAAAGCACAGCCTGCTCCTGAGCTGTCTGTCTCTACAGACACTTGGTTTGGTTTCCCATCCAAAACCCACCAGCAGCAGGCACCAGCCCATGGGCAGCCCCATTTCTCCAGGGAGGCAGCATGAGGAGCAGGGATGGGGCTGCCCCAGCCCATTGCCCTGCCCAGACACAGACCCTTTTCTTTAAAGAAAAGCTGATCAAAAGAAAGAAGACAAAATGTGGCACCTTCTCATACTGTGCTAACAGGTGCTGAAGTCAATTTACTGTAAAGATCCTGCCACAACATTTTCTGCTGTTCTCCCTCTCCCACTTTTTCTTGAACCAGCTGAGGCAGAAAGCTCTGTGGGACAGTAACAGGTACAGTAACTGAGGCAACAGGCTACTACAGATTTACTGACAGGCCCACAAAACGTGGGTCTAAACAACCATTTGGCACAATATGAGAGTCCTTTCTGCTGAGATGATTTTTCCTAAGGATTCAGCTGTATTTTGAGTACTAATAGTCACCAGGTTTTCTGAAGCAAGAGCTGGACTCATCTAACAGAGTGAACATCAGTTTCCCAACAGAAAGTATTTAGAGGTAAATTAAAACTCCTAAATTCTGCTTTGCAAGAAAGGAACAGAAGAACCTTCAGAGAAGTGCTAATGGAGATATATTTCTTTTATATATATATATATGTATATATTTCAACTTACTTTTTCCTTTGCTGCCATTTTACACACTGAAAGCAAGAGCTTCAGCCAGGGACACAGTGTTTGCCTGTTAATGCAGAATACCCCAGCCTTGCTCATGCATTAACCAGCACCAGGCTCACTCATACATTAATCAGTACCCTCTAATCTCTCAGCTAGAAATTGACATCTACTGGGGCAAATCCACCCTGGGGTGAGCTCCAGTGACCCCCTGGGTTGCATTAGAGGGCTCTGGTGCAGGGTGCCCATCTCCAGCAGGTGTAGGTGCAGGGGGCTGGTGCCAACCACCTCCAGGTTTGCTGAGCAGAGGGATTGCTGCAGAGGAGGAGTCTAGTCTCTGCCAGGGCCTCCCTCCCCGCGGGCACTGCGCTGTGTGCTCCTACCAGGGCTCAGGGAAACAGAGGTGATGTCACAAATGACCACGTTTTACTGTGACCAGATGAGAGACTGCTGACAGATTCTCCCCTGGCTTTTTGCAGACAATACAATTATCTGTATTTCTCCTTCCTTCTGCCAAGCCTGAGCCAGGGATCCCGCAGGTCAGACTCACACACACAGTCCATCACCCTGGGCAAGCCTTCTGCTCTGCCTGACCACGTGCTGCAAGAACCAAAGCCCAATTCCAGCCAGAAATACCCTGAGAAAGTTTCCCTGAGCGAATGGAAAACACCTAATAGTAATCTTCTCAAACCCAGGAATTTCCTAGAGCACATGTCATTGCAAGGGAAACCTCTGCTTAGGAAAACCCCACACAGACCACTCACTTTCTGAATTTTAAGAAATAATTTGCAAGAAAAAATATTACAAAAGATTAAGAAAATCAATTAACAATACTACTTCAAGGCAGGGAGACTTCAGCAGCACAAAGACACACAGACAAGCATTTAATCCTATCTGATTTCCCACAGTCCCGGATTAGTGGGGCTTTCCAGCAGGTGAGGTTAGCAGCCCTGTAACTCACTGCACTCGGGATGGAAGGCAGAAGGACACCTACCACAGGCTGCAAGGGGGCACCAGGCATCATGGCATTGGCAAGCTGCATCTGCTGGGCCAGCATGGCCATGTTCTTCTGCTGAATCAGGTTATTGCGTCCATTTATCTCCAGCTGGGTTTTTAAGTGTGGTGGTGGGTGCAGGTATTTGCAGTTTTCCCTTGAGCATCGACCCTGCAGAAGAGAATTGACACAGCTGGGTGAGAAGCTGTAGGGGTATCTTTGTTCCTTATGGCACCAGCTCAACCAAACCCAAGACAGGGTGCTGAAGGGGGGGAGAGCCCCTGGCTGGGTTGTCCCACAGCAGGCAGAGCAGCTCCCCAGTTCCAGCTGTTTGCTCTGCCCCACTGAACAATGTGGGTCTGCAGCACAGATCCAACCCAGCCCTGAGCCCTGTGCTTCCACCAGACCTGGGGTACAGCAGCTTTGCAGAAAACCTCTTCCATACAGTGCATTTTTGGTGCAGTTGTGTAAACCAAACAAGAAAACCAGAATTGACTGGTTTCTAAATTTTCATTGAATTCATCTGTGGTAAAAAACAAGTTTCGTGCACTGATTTTCCTCAGATGAAAGGACATTCATCATCAATTTGACAACCACACGCATCAAGAAGTAATAAAAAATGATTCTATGAGCAATACACATCCAACCCCCCTCGTTCCCAAGAAAAGAGGCTCTGCAGCCCTGCCTGGGGACCTCTCTATGCAGCCCCCTGGGAGCTGCAAAATGTCCCCAAGTGCCCCCAGCCAGACTGAAGGGGCATCCAGAGAGGGGATGAGAAACCCCTGAGGGGATTTCTCCTCACCACATAGGAGCTGTGACCTCTCATGCCAGGAGACTGCTGAAAATGCAAATTCATTACTATGGAAGCTTTGTACACTAATTATTCTTTATAATTGTAACACTGCAGACCACGCTTTCACTAAAGGGGTGATAATGATTAAAAAAAAAACAAAAGAAAACAAAAAAAACCCCTCTAAAACCAAAACCCCAAAACACAAACAAAAAACCAAACAACTAAAAAGGAGAACTGAATCCTTTTCTGGAAAAAAACAGATTCCTCAAATGACATTTTTTTTCCTTTACTCATTCATCTTTGAAATAAATCCAAACAGGAACAATGACAAGGCAAAAGACAGCCTTAATTTAAGTAACAAACCGTTTTTAACAGGAAACAAATTAATTTAATACAGCTTGACCTTATATTGCAATTTTGCTCAGAAAGTTAAAATGCATTCTTGTTACCAGACCTGCCGGAAATCTAATTTGTACAATGATTTTTGTCTCCCCTTGAGGCTGGGATAATGGGTTTGCTGCTGCCCCCGCCCAGTCTGTCTTTCCTGCTGGCAGTCCCAAGTTCTTAACCTCACTTCCCTGGTTAGTCGACTGATATCTGAACAATCCCTGCACAGGAGAGGAGACACTGGATAGAAAGAAAAACGTCTGGGGAAAGACAAGCCCTTTGGAACAGCCTTGGTTAGGTCCATTCTTCTCTTGATATTACAACCCATGGTAATTGTTGCTACTACTATGCAACACAGGGCAAAATTACACATTTACTAGTTGCCTGGAAGATGATATCTTACATTAGCACAGTGCAAAAATCAGATTTAACCACTGCTAAATGAGTAACATGAAACTGCATCGTGTGCTGCTGGGACTGGAGAGGAGCAATCCACAAACCCGATTCCAAAGAGCAGATTAAACCAAACGTCCCTGTTTCAGTGTGTGGGGAGGCCTAGGCTGCTCCACACTGCTCTGGACTGGATCCATAGCTGTACATCATCACTGCTTAATGTAATTCCTGGGCTCAAATGCTCTGAAGCCAGAAGAAACCATCCCAGAGACCCAGTGCAGTGTCTCTGGGCTCCTGGGGAGCACCGAGCCCCCTCTGTTGCTTCCCCATGATTCCACTGCCTTGGCAGCTGATCCTTAAGGAAGATAATTAACTCGGAATTATTCACTACACAAATATCCAAATCCCCAGGTAAACCACACTTATCTTAGTAATTGTTAGCTGAAAGTCAAAAAGTTTCCATCTTTCTTGACTGTGTGTTGCTTTGGAGTCTGGTGCAGCGTTTAGCTGTCAACCTATTGGAATTTTTAGTTGTAGCCATTTCCCCAAAAGAAATGCAACCTTCTCTGTTTGGGAAAGGGCTTTCTTGTCTTCCTCATATTCCACGAGCCTTCAGAAATGGTCCAGGAGAATGCCCAGAGTCAGAAAGCACAGGCTGAAAACCACTGTCAAAGATCTGGATGCACTCATCTCCTTTGTGCTGCGAGGAGGCAGCTTCTTGAGTACCTATCACTGGATTCTGGAAACTGTGGTCAAGAGGGTCTAAAGCCTGAGCCAGGGAGTGAGGACATGCTCCCAGCAGGAAGGCTGAGCAGGAGGCCAGGCTCACACGATGTTTTTCTCCACAGACCCACCTCCCAGTTACACAGTGTGCTTTGATACCCCAGAGAACAGGAGGCATCTCACCTGCACTGCTGCAGAGTTGTGGAAGAGAAAACGGGCAAAACTCAAGCCAAAAAAGAAAATACAGTCAATCCTGTCTGGGAAAAAACAGCTCAAAATTCTGCATTCTGAAAATACAGTGGAAGAATTTCTGCAAGACTTGGGTCATTTGACAAATGTGTTGGATTCTGACATTACACCTAGTTATAATGAGCAAGAAATGAGCCCATTCCTGAGGTCACTCCCAGGTTCTTCTCTGCAGCACCATTCTCCCATGAAGCATGGCACATCCTGTTTCTCAGACCCTACACTAAACATTAGAAATACAATAGCAGTTCTTGCTCTCTCTGAAAATAATTTCTTTCTAGAAAATACCCCAAATCCATGTTTAATAATGAAAAAGTATTCTTTGGATTCACTTCTGAGATTTACGCTCCTTCACCCGCTGCAGTTACAGCTTAGGTAGTGTAGGTACCAACAATTTCTACTTTTTCCTTGAGGGAATATTTAATGGAAATATTAGCAGAAGTCAGTAACTAATTAACAAGAAGATAATTTAAACTCAGTGTGCTGTGGATCCCGCTGTGGCAGTGCGTGGTGGCAGCAGGGAAGTGTGAGCCCTGGGTCTGAAAAGCAGATCCTTTGGGCTACAGCACAGCTCTCAGGGGCTGCTGCTGGGCCTTCAAGCTGTTCTAAGAACTTGCAGACACCCATGGCTTTCACCACCTGCATCAGCTTTAAACCAATGCAAATTCAAAACAGCTCCAACCCCTCTGAGTGATGTGCCCAGCAAAGGAGGAATGGCAAACTCCTCACCCTGGGGGATCTGGCTCCAGACAAAACCTTGGAAAGCAGAGCCTGGTGATGCAGTGACTGAGGTCTGATTAGCAAACTGCTCTCACAAGGTCACTACTCCTCTGGGTGCAACCCATCAGAACCCTGGGGTGCCCAGGAAGGACTTGAGGGACTGCACAGACTCCTGTGGGGTGGGGACATCCCTTGCAGGGGGTTGGTTGGAGAGGATCAGCAAACATCAGCTTGGGCACAGCCAAAGCAGAATACAGAAGAATTTTTCATTTTAAATGGATGGAGACTAAATAAAGATTGCAGTTCCTGCTGCAGTGGGGAGTGCTCACTGAGCACAGTGGTCCTGCCAGCCCTGCTTACTGTTATGCCCCTGCAGAAGGACGAAGTCAGCAGAAAACCCAAGCAGAGGCAGCGGAGTGCAGGCACTGCCTCTGCCCCTGCAGCACCCAAGGCTCAGCCCACACCCAATCCCACTCTACCCAGCCACTGCCCTCCACGGATCTGAGCTCAGTACATCTGTACCAACAACTTCCATAAACCCGCTTGGTCTGGGAAAGTCTGAAAGTGAGTCGTGCCAGCCCGCGGGCTCTGCTCGGTTGTGCTTTTTATAGCACTGCAGCAGCACAAAGCTGCCTTCCCCAGCACCCCCCACACCACTGCACACGTGTTTACACAAGGACTGCTGCTCCCCAAGGCAAGGGGGGAAGCTCCTTGTTTTCCATCCATCCACCACCACCCCATGGCAACATCAGCACAGAAGTCCAGGGGCAGAGGAGAGGCGGGAGCAGCAACGTGCCGCTCGCTGCCTCCGGAGGTGATGCTGGAACCAGCCCTCCCTGGAATAAACCCCTGGCTTCCCCCGAGGTGCTGGGTGCTGCAGGAGAGGCAGGATGCCCCGCCAGCCCCAGCCCCCTCCCCTCACCCCCTTAGCAACACTATTTACAAAAAACCCCAAAGGTTCTGCCACCTGCAAGCACAGCGCAGCACAGGACCCATGCAACAAGCTTTCAATGGACACTGTTAGCATACATTGCTGCTCAGGATGTCCTGGAGCCAAATTAATTCTCCAATTAAAAACTGTTGCTTAGCAACGTGGTTTGGGATGCAGGAGAGAAAGGCAGGGTGCTGGTGAGGGTGGGCCATGGGTGGGCAGGATGGGAGCTCAGCCTGCAGGACCCCCGCCTCAAAGGAGCATCCCTGGGGTGCCCCGTCTGCAGTGGGAAAAGCCAACCCTCCAGTGCCACGGGGACACATGGACTGTGGCCCCATCTCTGCTCCAAACCCTCTCCTTGCTTATTCCAAAGCAAAAGCAGCTCCAGCCCCGTGGAGCTGTTCGGGGTGTTGAGCAAACAGAGTTTCCCCAGGTGGTTCTGTGAAACCAGGGCTGGATGCACTACCCTGCATGCTGCACTGCTGTCCTTGTTGCTCACATTAAATCAAGGAGACAACCTGCCTGTCACAGGATGCAAAGAACTCAGCTTCTGGACATGAAACCATCTACCAGAAACAGCCTTTAATCTCTGCTGATGGCCCCTGGCAGCTGCCACTGCATTTAACCACCTCCAGCATTACCATGGACTCACCAAAGCACTTCTGAGCCATTGGAGCTACTGAGTCCTGCTTGTTAAAATCACAGCATCCAATGTCAGCTTGGAAGGTCCTCAAGGATCCCCTGCTCCAACCCTTCTATTATTATTGTCTCTATGGGATGTCCCAGCTCCCCATCAAGCTGAGACTTCAAACTTTCCAAAGGGGGGGAATCCACCCCTTCCCCTGGAAGACCATTCCAATGTCTGACTGTCCTCATGGGGAAAAATTTATCTCTCATGTCCAAAATCAGACACATAACCCTCTAATATTCATCAGGATATCCCCTAAAAACTAAAAGCTTCCTGTGGCCAGCAGATGCTCCTGTGGGTGCCGCACCAATGTCTGTCACCCTGTCACTATTTAACAGTTATTAATGACACAATTAAAGCAATCACCTTGAGGTAATTCCCTTGGGCTGCCCCGGGAGCTGGTGTGTTCTCCATCCCTGGAGATACTTAAAAAGAGACTGGATGTGGCACTCAGTGCCATGGGCTGGGAACCCAAGGGTTGGACTTGATGATCTCTGAGGTCCCTTCCAACCCAGACAGTTCTATGATTCTGTGATTCTGTGATTCTATCATTCCCAAGTGCCACGATATTTCATGGCAAGTGCCATGGCTGGGGATGCTGGGCTGCTGATCCCTCTGGGCTGGGGGCTCTGCCCACCAGTGACCCCTCTGTCCTGCTGGTACCCACCTCCCCACGCCAGCAAACCCGCAGCTGTAGCACATGGGGTGGTTTTGATCCAAAACAAACAGGCAAACACCTCCCTCTTTTAGGGAGCACAAATTCCTTCCAAGAGCAGAGCACCAGGCATGTTAAAGCCCAAGCAGGAAGATGGCTGTTACGTAAAATCTGAGTATTGCCTGTAAATGGTAAAACTATTTATACCGATGCTCATGTGTTTTACAGGAAAACATTTAACTCCACGTAAGCTATGGGCTGCTCTTTAAAAATAAACTGTTTGTGCTTGCTTGGTTGTAGTAGCTGGCCTGCCAAGCATGGGTGCAGAGAAATCTTTCACATATTGAACAAAAAAAGTTACTGGACTTATTATATATGCACACAAAGTGCAGTCCTGGTGAGCCACTGGTGATGCTCACAACTCCAAAGAGCTGGCTGAGGCACTGCACTACTCCAGGCTGAGGCACTACTCACTCCAGGCTGAGGCACTACTCACTCCAGGCTGAGGCACTGCATTACTCCAGGCTGAGGCACTACTCACTCCAGGCTGAGGCACTGCACTACTCCAGGCTGAGGCACTACTCACTCCAGGCTGAGGCACTACTCACTCCAGGCTGAGGCACTACTCACCCCAGGCTGAGGCACTACTCACCCCAGGCTGCTGCAGAGCCCAGCCTGAGCAGAGCCTGCCCTGCAGCTCCTGGCTGCCCCAGCACACAGCCAGTGGGTTTTCTCCAGGGAAAAGGGCTCTGGTTGTTTTTTGCCCAAACCCAGACACTCAGGATAGGTGGGGAACTCGTTTTTTGCTCCCCAAGAGGTGTGCAGGGGGTATGGGCAATCCTCCACCCTGATGCACCCCTGGGGCTCCCCAGAGCTTGACTCAAACCTGCAGTTCTCCTGACAGCAGAGGGACAGGGGGCTCGGGCTCCAGCCCAGAGCCCAGTTTGGCCTCTCAGAACAGGGTCTGCCCACACCCTGGTGTGTGTGGCACCCACACTGATGCCAGCTGATCTGTTTCTTTATCATCATTACTTTCTAAGGGTTTATGGCTGTGACTGCAGAAGGGAAGGGGGGAAGAACAAAGAATTTTTGCCTTTACAAAAGGAGAAACTGGGCTCACTTGGATTGCTGAGACACACTGTCTCACTCCTCTGGCGTGGTGTGATCTTGGTTATGGTAATTAAATTGATCCGGCTGCAAGTTTTATATTTTTGCATTATCTTTGTGCATCTTTTCATACCCAGTGGAGCCATTAAAACACACCAAAGTGACCACTTAATGGCATCTTTGTGTCTGTACCTTGCAGAGACAAGCCTCAAGCCCTCTCATTTATCACTCCAGCTTTCACTGCTAATGGCACTTTATGAGCAGAAAGGCAGAAGAGCCCTCGTACTGCCATGAAATTCAACAGGCTTAAAAAAAAAAAGAAAAGAAAAGAAAAAATCTTCAGTACAATTTAAAATTGACACATTGTTACAAACTGCTTGTGTAACCACACACATCTGCATAAATAAAACTGGTGTGTATCAATTTATAGTATTTATACTTACAGCCCTGCCACTCCCAGGACACACAAGGTGGGTGCTGAGATGGACTGACTCTGGGTCCCTTCCCAAACAACCCTCCACCTGCTCTCCATCCAGTGCTGGGCAAGAGGGAATTGCATTTTTCCAGGTGGTTCTCTCTCCCTGGGTAAAACCACAGGCAAACCAGCAAGGCATTTCCAGCAGGGACTGCAGAACCTGCTCTGCATCAACTCCCAAACCACCAAATCCGTGTGATCCTCCCTCAAGCATGTGCTAACACCGAGAGAACACCAGGGGCTTCCCGGCAAGACCCAGGGGCAGAGAGTGAATCTGGAGTCAATCTGGATCTCAGCAGAGCTCCAGGCCTGGGATGCAGCACTGATGAGAGGCTGGAAGGGAGCAGGCAGCTGGGGATCCCCTGGGTCCCACTGCCACTGGCTCAGGGACATCCTGCACCACAGCTAATGGCACTAATAATGCTCTCAGGGCTCACATTTGTTTTGGTGTGGTGTGGCAGAGCAGAGGCAAGCTGCCAAAGGCTGCATCCAGGCTGTGGGCACAGAGAGAGCTGACACAGCCCCTGCTCAGCAGAGCTGCTGGCACAGGTCACTGCTACTGGCAGCAAATTCAGCCAGGGAATGGCACCAGAGGATGACACCAGGTGTGTGATCAGATATTTTGTACAAAGCTGAAGTATTTTAAAATTGTTCAGAAACCCACCCTGGCTGTCTGTGGGGTGTTCCCATCCTCCCACTGGCTCAAGCACAGTCTTCTTGAGAGGTATTGAATGTAACTTTCAAGATATATGCACATGTAAAATACCAAAAAAACCCCAACCCCCTGCTGCAAATATTTCTGCAGTGCTCTGGCATTTTCAGTCTCTTCTACCTGGCATGAAAGGGGAGGTGGCTGGCGTGGTGATCTAAATTGGACAATGAGTGTCCTCACCCCGCTGTAAATAGGCAGGAGAATGCTCCTTTATGGATGCTCTATTTAAAACTTAATTGCTCTAGTTTAAAAATAACCCCCTGCTTTTGTGATTTCAAGAGAGAGACTGCCACAATCTGGGGGCAGTCCCTCCTCTTCAGACTGAATGGTTTACTTTAGCAAGGGGAAGCAGACTCAGCCCCCTCCTCTGGGCCCTGAGGAGGGTTTGTGGCAGGGATACAGCACTGCACTGCAATTCTGTGTCTGCCAACAGCCATGCCCCTTCTAACAGGGGTGATCTGATAACCACCTCACAGTATACCACTGCAAAAACAAAAATAGCCTTATTTAAAAAAAAAAAAAAAAAAAAAACAGAAAAAAAAAATTTCCCTCTTTAAGCCCTGCAGCTCATCCCTGCTCCAGCAGCTCTCCCCAGTGCTGCTGCTGCTCTCACAGCTGTGCCTGCCTGCTCCTGCAGAGCTCCTGAGGATATCAGGAATTTTGGAGGCAGTCCTGGATGCAATGGGGGAAGCAGCAGCCGCCAGTGCCACCTGGCCCCAGACACCAGGGCTGGAGCCCATCCCCGTGGCTGCAGGGCTGTGGGACTGCCTGAAAACACAGATATCACAGCTGCTGGCAGCTGCCCCACCACTGAGCCAGGCAGGGCCTGGAGAAGGCCATCCCAGGGACAGATGCCCAGTGCCACCAGGGGACACTGCGGGGACAGGGGCTGAGGCAGTGACACAGAGGATGCTCCCCAGCCCCGCTCTCCCACCCCTTGTGCCTGGGGGTCTGAGACCTGCCTGCTCTGTAAGCTCCTGACACCCCACAGCATCCCCTGGCTCTGCAGGCTGGATCCCTGCTCTCTCCCTTCCCAGAGGTCACCCCTGAACCACAGGATCCACACAGCTGGAAAAGGCCTCTGAGGTCACCATGCCAACATGAAATGCCACATGAAATGCACACACCAGTGCCTGTGCCCCCACCAGAGCGTGTCCTGAACGCCTCAGCTACCCGGTGCTTAAACACCTCCAGGGATGGGGACCCCCTGGGCACCCCAGTCTGATGCCTGGCTGCTCCCTCAGCAAAGAGATTCTTCCTCAGATTGAGTCTGGGCCTCCCCTGGTGCAACTCCAGGCCATTTCCTCCAGTCCTATTATTATATTATTGCATACTATTATCCACTTGAGAGAAGAGCTCAGCACCCACCTCCCTACCACCTCCTTTCAGGGAGCTGCAGAGCAATAAGGTCTCCCCTCATCCCCCTCCACACTGACCATTCCCAGTCCTCACAGCAGCTCTTCCCCAGACCCCTCCCCAGTGTGGTTGCCCCTCTCTGGACCTGCTCCAGCCCCTGCTCTCTGCCTTGCAGCGAGGGGCCCAGATCAGAACACAGCACTGGAGGTGGGTGCTGAGCAGAGGGGCACATCCTGCCCTTCTCCTGGCCACACCACTCCTGACACAAGACAGGATGCTTCTTCACCTCAGTGAACTGTCCTCTGCTTCCCAGCACCACAGCCCCCAGCCACCCGCTGGCATCCTGTGCTGTTGGGTTTTTAGTGAGCAGAGAGAGGTGTAAAGGCCCAGGTGGGAGCTGCAGCCCCACACCACCCACACTGGAATCCCAACCTTCAAACACCCACACGCTGACATGTTTGTGGGTTTCATTGATGTGCTTTGCATAACAATTACACACTTCCTTTTCTTCTTGCCTGGCAGATGGATTTTTTAGGCCTGCCTATCCCTTTTGTAGTTTTTTTCCTTGCTCTTACGGATGCTCCTGGCCCCAAAGGTGAGAGAAAATCATTTAGTGATCAGTGACACAATGTCAAATTTGTCAGATCTTGAGGTACTAGTTACACACATGAGCAGGATTTTCAGATAAATAAAACATTTCCCTGAAACCAAGGCTAACGAGGTAAATGGAACTGTTCTGGGAATCAATACCAAAGCCCAGGCAAATGATTTTAAACACGTCCCCTGAGCTCTGCTCTGTTAGAACATGAAAAGCAGACAGCAAATCTTCACCAAGTGAACACCAAGCACAGGACTTGAACTAATCTTTATACAAGTGATTAAAAGCAGGTTATTATGGATCAGGCACTAGAGGCATGTTTTACCTGGAAAAGTGAATAGCTACTTTCTCTCACAAAAGCACCTGTTTCAGCAAAGCCACCCTGAAGCCTGCTGAGCAGCAAACCCCACTTCTCTGTGCAGCTCTCCAGGGGCCAGCTGGCATTTCTGGTCCAAAATCAGGGAACACCTCAAGCTGTTCCTCAGTGCTCTGAGTAAGCCCCGGGTGCTGGAGCCAGGCGAGGCCCTCAGCCCTCAGCCAGGCCACCCCCAATACACAAAAATAACTTGTTTATTCCTCCTCAGGGGTTATTTTTACACCGGCAGCTCTGGGTGTCCCTGGCAGTTTGCTGCTGCTGCTCCCAGCAAAGGCAGGGGGGGGACACATCCCTGTCCATCCCTCTCCCTCCTGGGCACAGAGGGCTGGGAAAGAGGTCCCAACACCCAGAGGGGCTGTGAGCAACACCTTCAGCCACTGCCCCCCTGCCAGCTGTGCTGGGACAGCCATCATCCTCATCATCCTCATCCTCATCCTCCCTGCTGCCCTGGCAGCTCCAGGAGGAAAGGCTTCTCCTGAGAAGGAACACTTCCCATCACCTGGAGGAAAGCCCTTTGAATCCAAACGTGCCCATGGCTTCCAGGCAGGCAGAAACAATCCCTGGGCAGCACTGAGCAGCTCAGTTGAGCTGAGGACACACCAAGGATGCCCACCCTGCCTGCACCCACAGCCCAGTGCTCAGCCCTGGCTGACTGCACCCCTGCAGGAATGGGGAAAAGCTCTTCTGGGATGAGTTCTCTTCACCAACACCAGGGCTGGTGGAAATGCAGAGCCTGGCAGGAGAGAGGGACGTGGGGACAGCAGAGCCAGGGCAGGACAGCAGCAGAGGAAGCTGCAGGCAGGTCAGTATTGCTCAACATGACACCAGGACTGGGGAAAAACTGAGAGAGTGGAATAACAGGAAGTTTAGTCACTTCTGGACAAAAAAAGCAAAGTGTATGAGAGAGGGGTGGAGGGGAGCAGAGTGGGGAGGGCCTGGAGCTCAGCTGGCAGGACAGGCAGGGGACACTGCCATGGACACCAGGATGGCTGGAGGAGAAGAGGAGGAAGAGGAGAAGAAAAAGGAGGAAGAGGAGAAGGGGTGTCCTGCCCCTGTGCCCACGGGGAGCTGGGCTGGGGGCTGCCCTGTCCAGCAAACCCTTGGAGAACAGAGCAGGGTCTGCACAGCCTCCTCTCCTCTCCCTCCCCTCCCCAGGAAACTCCAGCTACTGACAGAAGTTACACTGAGACCTGGAGAAACCACATCCCCAGCTTCTCCACTGCCTTCCCAAGGCTGGAGAGCACCACAGCTGCTCAGCCTGGGGGAGGCCAAGGAGGGCCTGAAATGCAGCACTTGGAATTTCAGGATAAATTTTATTTTTGACAATTAGCACCATCACTCACACCTACTGCAGAAGAGGCTCAGGAGCCAAGTGCAGCCCTGCCCAGGACACCCACCTCAGAACTGGGGGGAAAAGCTGAAAAGATTGCATTTCCCTGGTGGCCATATCCCACCCTGGGAAGTACTCCTTACCCCTCAAATATGGTTCACACTGCACCCCGAGGAAGGAATAATGGCTCTGGGTGTTAGTAAAGGGACCATGTTAGAAAAACACTAATTAATTCAAAACTTTACTACATCATCTGGAGGGGCACACACAGCAAGCAAGAAAGACAAATTTAAAATAATTAAAGTCTAGATAAAGAATGCAACCAAACCACACCAAAATAAAACAATAGTGATAAATACTAAATATTAGACATTAATATTTAACCATTATAAACAATGATATTACAAGAGTTGGACCAGATGACCCTCAAGGTCCCTTCCAGCCTGACATTCTATGATTCTGTGAAAATTAAGACAAACTTGATTAATCAAGTTTTATACTGCTGAGACACACGAGGGAAGAAAAGGATGTAATGAGCAAACAGTTCAGCAGCAGAGAAACAAAAGAATTCAACCAAGGTTATGGTTTAAAGATGACAATGAAGACCTACCAGTAATTCAGATTTTGAGGGCAAAAGAAGGAGAACCAGTTGGCATTTTTAGTCTTAGGAGGAAAGGGGAGAGTTAAAAGTTTGCAGCTGAAAAGAAGTTCAAGCAAGCAAGGGCAGGAAAGGGAAAGTGTCACGGGCAAATAAAGGCTGACAGGTCAGGTTTGTTTTACCTACCAAGTGTGTGCCAGGCACAATAAAAGCTTCCTGACCAACTCAACAGATCTGCAGTCCCTGCAGTGAGTGCAGCAGGGGCCAAGCAGCCACCAGCACCAGGCCCACCAGCCCAGCCTGGTTCTGCCTGGTTCTGCCTGGTTCTGCCTGGTTCTGCCTGGTTCTGCCCGCTCCAGAGGGACAAGTCATGTCCCCAGCAAAGTTTTGTTCCATTCCCAAGTGGTGGAACCAGGCAGGAGGGACTCAAGGCAGCATCTGAGTGCTGTGCCCAGCCCCCTGTCCTCAGCTCAGCACCCAGCACCCAGCACCCACCAGCAGCACTGGGACACTGAGGCACTGGTGGCAACTGGAAGGCTCAGCCCACACTGATGAAGAGCTTGGTGCTCAGAGCTCTGTCCTGCACTGCCTGGAGGGGATGTGGGAGGCAGGACCTGGCTCAACAGGCCCTCTATCAGGCACAGATAATTTTTTTTTAATACAGCTTGGAATGATTTCCTGCACTAAGTGCTTTCAGGCCTCATAGCACTGATACCATAGATCAATATTTTACAAAGACAAAGCTGCATGACGGATGTAGGCACTAATTAAATGGTATCTAACAAGCAGCACTGCTGTAATCACACCCTCTGTACCCCTTTTAGCTCTTACACTAGAGGTTTGGCCTTGCTCACGTTCCACATTAAAGAAAAAAAACAAACCAAAGACAATAAAACGACAGAACAAAGGATCCCCTGTAAGTGACTGTGCAAATAAAGACAGTATCCACGCTGTCTGCACCACTGGAGTGCAAATACAATTAAGGCCAGGAGAAAACACCAGTTGCCCTCAAGAGCCCTCCATCCTCTCTCTGATAAAGCCCCTGCATAAGCTTTGCTGTTATAAATGCAACTCTCTGCTAGAGCAAACACACAGGTAACTTCTGCTCCAGTGCAGAGATCTGCTGCTGGGGGGGAGGCAATAACAGCTTATGAAATATATGGCAATGACATCAGAGGAGCAGAATGCACAAAAAAACAGCAGAGAGTGTTTTTCAGCATCCGTAAGGTCTGGAGAAATAAAGGGGTGAAGATAAACCCTCCTGTGCTCTCTTGCTGGAGCTGTTGAACAGAGGAGGTCAATGGACATGAGCTAGAGGGAAGCACAGACAGCAGGATTTATTTTTCTAACGTTAAATAATCACAAAATATGCCAAAATACTGCTTTGTGGTCAGAATTCCCTGTAATTGTTTATTTTAACATGGGCACTGACAATTGAAACGTCCTGTGACATAACCACCGCGCTGTGCAGGGAGAAGCAGCAGCTCTCCCCGGAGGGAAGCTGAGCTCCCAGGGCCTCTGGGGGCTGCCCAGGAGGAGGCTGCAGACACCCCAAACACCAGGGTGCAGAGGGGGAGGGTTTTGCAGAAGCCACCTTTCTGCAGGAAGTGGCATTTGTACTAAAGGCAGCTTAAGTTCCTTGTAAGACATTTATTTCTGCAGTTCCACCACCCCCATGTGCACCAAGGAGAAGAAAGCAGAACGTCTGCAGACAGGACCTGCCCAGCACAGGAGCTCCCTGCCCATGGCTCAGCCACAGAGCTGGTGGGAAATTAAATATTTTCCATGTGTGGGAGCTGCCTGAAGTGATGAAGCAACAAGTAACATTCAGAAGGAAGAGCAGTGTATCGTGACCTCATTTGAGAAGCACTTTTTCCCCCTGCTCAGTGAGTGTGAGGCAGAATCAAAGCTGCAGAGGGGAGAGCATCAGCCCCAGAGCTGGGCTGGAGAGCTGCAGTACAGGTGTGTGCTCTCCTCTAGGTACTGCACACAGCTCTGTGAGCGAGGAAACAACTCATTTCTGACTATTAGAGTAATAATAAAATAATAAAACCAACATTCATTTCCCCTCTTTTGCCCCCCACCTT
The DNA here is from genome assembly GCA_038090715.1 of Florisuga fusca. Lineage (NCBI taxonomy): Eukaryota > Metazoa > Chordata > Aves > Apodiformes > Trochilidae > Florisuga > Florisuga fusca. The sequence goes on from JAAWXA010000058.1 coordinate 1,817,547, forward strand.
TTTTCTTTCTTTTTTTTTTTTTAATTTTTTTGAACCTGAGACCAGCTTGGCTCCAAAAGCAGCCAAAGGCTAAAGAAGCTAAATAGCAAATGAGAACTTTCTACATCCTAACCTCCCTGCACTAGCACAAGTTGAAGTGACAGCTTTGCCCACCCCCCTGCCAAGCCCTGAAGGCCCCCGGGAGGTGTTCCAGGGGATGTGGAGCTGGGGGTGCTGCCCAGCACTGCAGGCAGAATTCCTGCCCCACTGCCAGGGCTGCAGCCCATCCACACCCCCCTGACAGCAACAGAAGGATGGAGACAGGGAGCAGGGCAGATGGGACCAGAAGCCAAGGAAACAAGAGAAGAGGAAGAAGGCTGGAGGGAAAGCTGCTCCCTGTCATTGAGATGGAACAGAGGAAAAAACAATAAGCTGCTATGGATGGTGCTGCACAAGTGACCTTTGCTGTACTCCAGACAACAATCAAATCAACAATGCTGCCCAAATCTGAAAAATTAGATACGGGTGGATTTTTAGCAACTGCTATTTTCAATTTGTTTAAGCATAAAGCAGAGGCTCTCAATTCACAAAAGGCCTTTCCAGCTGCTGAAGGCTCCTTTTTATGTACAAAATCTAAGTCAATACACAGAACAGAGCAGCCTGAAAGAAACTTGGAGGAGCCACCTGGCACCAGTGGCTGCAGTCACTGGAGTAATCCACAGCAAGGCCAAGAATCCAGGAGACACAGGAGAGGACTGCTGGTGCCTAAGGATCCACAGACACCTTCTCTCCTCACTACAGGCAGGGTCAGAGGGTGCATCAGGATGATAACAACTCTGTCACCCCAAACTACCAGCTCCTCACCCCAAGGGAAATCCCATCTACATCCCCAGTGAGAGTTCTCTCTGCTCTGTGGAGAACAAATTGAGGAAAACACTGATTTTTCAAAAAGCAGCAGCAACAAACCATTGATGCACTGCAAAAGTAGTTGGAGCAGTAACCCTGTCCATATGGAAACCCATAACCAGGCATGGCTTTATCAGCACACACAGAGAGGAGAGGCAGGCAGGGAAGGGACACGTCAGCTCCAGGGCCCTTCTGGAACCAGTGGTAGATAAAGTGTAAAACTGAGAAAGTCATTTTGACTGCGTCATCTGCACCAGAAAGTTTAATTTTTAAAAACTGCCACGTGAAATAAAATAAACTAATGCCAAGCTCAGCTGTTTTTCAAACCAGTGCAGCTAATAAGGGAGCAGAACATAAACAGAAATCAAAACCAAATTGCTTTCAGGGTACATTTTTCCCCCTTTAAGTAACAGTGAGTGCACAAGAAAGACTGCCAGGTGGGACCCCAGGAGGTGTGATCAGCTCCCCGTGTCCCCTGCCCCTTGGGGACAGACCCTGCCAGGGCCCAGCCTCAGCCTAAAGCATGGGGGGGATCACTGGCCCTGGGCTGGGAAGGGGAAACACTGACCCAGGCTTAGCTTTCATGGTGTCTTCCTTCTCTTAAAATGTTCTGTTATTTACAGAAGTACTTGAAGCATGTCTTATTTACAGATATTGCCAGTCTAATGATTGTGTTTTAAAAAATGCTCAAATACTTCATCTACTTCACTAAGCCTTTAAGTTTTACTGCTGGAAAAAAAAAAAAAAAAAAAAAAAAGCCAGCAGGTGTCTAATCCTCCTCGTGTCACTCAGTGTGTCCCTCGTGTCTTTGGAGGGAAGAAAGCTCAGTCCCTACCCCAGAGCTCTGCTTCTGTCAGATGAGGAGAGCACTGCCCTGCCCTCTGCCAGCACCCTGGGGCAGCTCTTCTCCTGCCTGCCAAGAAGAAAGCAAGTACAAAAAGAGGTTTTAACAGCAGCCTGGCTTCAAAACAGACATAATCCAGAGAGCTCCTGAGGCAGAGAAAGCAGTGCAGTGGGTTAGGACATCACCCACCACCCTGGCCCAGCAGAGCTGCCACAGGTTCCTGCTGCTGGGCACACCCCTGCTCCCACACACCCCCAGCCCCTCTGCTGGCATCTCATTCACCCACGGCACCTCTGGGTGCCAAACACTTCCACCAGAACCCAAACCCACGGCTGGAACCCGGGAGCAATGCTGGTACCGGGTCTGACGTGTCCCCATCCTCCCCCCCTCTGCTCTGACCCAGAGGGGTTCCTGGGAGCCCAGCCCTGTGAGCAGGCACCAGGGCACACACTGGGGGACACAACACAGCATCCCCCCCAAAAGCTGCTCCCCTGGCACCCCCAGATCCCCCCAGCCTGCAGTCAGAACAAGGCATCCCACCCCTTCCTTACGGAGCCTCCTGGGAAAATATGGTTCTAATGTACTGAGGCAACTAAAAATAGACCTAAGAAAATGGGTTTGAATTTCCTTTCAGAAATGAGATTAAAGAAACTTCTGATTTGAAGGAGCAGTTTAAAAAGGAAGGAGCAGGAGCAGCAGCTGCCCCCGAGCCCTCGCACGCAACGCGCTGCTGTTCTGCACTGCACACACACGTACCTGCTTTAAAAACACACTTGTAACATGTTCTCTGCCTCTACATTCCTCCCCCTTTTTTTTTCTTCCCCTAAGTATAAAATCACCCATTGTAGAAATGGGATATAAAAAAAAATCAGCCAGAAATTCTGGTGTTTAGACCTCAACCAGCCCCGCTGGGCCCGTCCTTAGGAAGAGCAACTCAGCTTGACAGAAAGAAGCTTTATCAATTTATACCAGCAGTGGATAACTGAAAAAGAAAACCAACCCCAAACTCAACAACTAGCACTTCAATGAGGTTTTAAAACCAAACAAGAAACAATTCCCAAGTCTTTTTTTTTTTTTCCCCTGCATTTTTAAATCCAGCAGCTGAATTTATTATCTGCATGATTCAAAACTTTTAACAGTAAATTGAGCAAAGCTACATCCAGCTCACACTTGGGAACACCCATCTCTCTTCAGAGGCAAATAGAAAATCTTAATTGTTTACAGCTGCTCCAATTAACACCTTTCAGAGGTGGGAGCTGTGTGGAAAGGGACCTCCCTCCAGCCCCAGCCAGCATCTCACCCTCTCTCCAGCAGGAATCACTGCAGGGCCTCTCAGGAAGGCAGAGTAGATCACCTGGCCTTGGACTCTGTGTCCAATTTAAACTTATTTCAGTCCATTTCCAGGCTTCAGGAAAGTAATGTTCCAGGAAAGCTTTAAACACAGCAACCCATGATCTAATAAAGCAAATGCAGTAGCCCAAAGGATGGTATTTCTGCCCTCCCACGAGGGCATTCTTACCTTTGCCAGTTCATTTATTGTCATGATGAAAGTAGCTGTACCACAAACAGAAGTCAGCTACACCAACCTGTGCAGGCATTTACAGTTTGTTTTTGTATATAATCCCTGTGTCCTCCTCCCTCGTGTACACAGCTAGATATTTCTGAAAAACTGTGCAATGTATTGATATGGCTGGGTTTATTTTCCGCTTTATGGTACAGCAGCCATTCCTCACACTTGGACAAGTGAGAAACTCCCCTGACCAGCAAACCCCACCAGCACCAACTGGAAGCATTTATATCACCAAGTACTTGATTCATTGAAAGCAAACAAACAAACTTCCTTGCACTCCACTACCCAAAAAGAATTTTGCACTCTGGGGTGGTTCACTTTGAAATAAAGTTGAGGTATAGGCAGGGTATGCACTCCCCCACCACCAGCACACCTTGTGCCAGGGCAGCACCTTCCTCTGCTCCACAGCACACCAGGTCTGGTCTCAGTGAACAGCAGAACAAATAACAACACATTAAACACAAAGGACTGACTCTTCAGGTTCCTTTGAGAAGCCTCTAGTTTGGTGAAATCTTCAATCATTCCCTTTGCCCAGTCAGGATGTTCCCTGAATTCCTGCCTGTCGTTTTCAGAGGTTTCAGTGCCTGTATGAACAAATGCAGAGAGCATCTTGACACTGCCATGCCAGCTACCACAGTGCTGGGGCTCTGCCAGGCTCCTGAGGAGTGGAACCCCCCTGCATGGCTGCACAGACTGCTCTCCATCTAGCCATGCAACCTCTCCCTCACCCAGCACAGGGGCAGACACCAAAATCCCCCAGGAACCCTGCAGCTCCCTTGGACCTGAGCTGACTCCTGCCCACGAACTGCTGCCACCTTCCATCTCAGGACAGCATCGTGTCTGAGCCACCACCTCCCCAGGAGAGGGGCACCCCCGTGTCCCCACAGCCCACTCCCTACTCTGGGACCCAAAACACACCCCCAGAGCCCCCCAAGGTTGGGACCCAAAACCCTAAAATATGTCCAGCTGCCTCCTGGCCCCTGGGACACAGGAGGGCAGGGACCCTCCCTGCAGCCAGGAGGGACAGGGTGCACGTACACGAAGGACAATTCCCATACTTTGCCATTCTCCCTCTTCAAATTTAAACCTCAGCCTCACAACTGTGTTTATATTTAAGCCTGGAAAGGATCCCATTCAAATTCAGTGAAATCATGCTGACAGAAAGTAAATGGCTTTGCTTCCTAAAAAAAAAAAAAAAAAAAAACAAATAGTACTCTCTTCCTTTTTCACTAACCCTGGGTACTATTTCACCAAGTTAGGAACACTCCAGAGGAATCTGGAGCTGAAGTCAGGCTTTCCAGGAACTTGACAGGGCTTGAAGAGCTCTTGAGATGCAAAGAGGATCCAAACCTGCTACCCCAGCCAGCCCCTTCCACCCCTCCTGCTCCAGCTGGACCTCAGCCCCCCAGCAAACTTCTGAGGCCCCAGTGTGTTCCCCTTGGAGCATCACTGGAGCTGCCAGCATCCCCCCTCTGAAACCCAGAGAACATTTCAGGATCTCCAGGGTGGAGAGCTGGCAGTCAAAGTGCACTGGGGCACAGGAGGCTGCTGAGTTTAGCACTTGTGTGCACTGGGAGGTTTATGCAGTGACTGGGATATGTATTTAAAAAAAAGATGCAACCTGAGGAAGCAGATCCTGTGTTTCACACCCATACCCCCCTGGGCATGTGGCAGGCACTGCTCTGCTGTCAGCCTGCCACAGTGGCACAGGGCAGCTCCCAGCAGGGCTGTGCTGGAGCTCCAGACACCACTGCCTGGGTACAAAACAGCTCCCAGGACAGTCTGATCCTCCCAGCTCTCCTACTGACACAGCAGGAGTCCATGGAGCTGCTGCATCCCAGAGATCGTGAAGCACCCCAGTGTGTTACTGGATTTATTATTCCTCTTAAAAAAAAAGATACACTTTATCCCATGTTAGTATTTTCCTCTATTTGACCAAAATGATGGAGTTGCTTCCAGCGACCTCAGTGGGTATTTTGTATCAGTTAAATAACAGTGTATCCCCAAATGAAGAGGGTATGTCAGAAGTATGTCAATAAATCAAAAAATTAACTCCAAAAAGGTTATTTGCATAATCCAGATTACTTCCATAATCCTAATTATCTGCATAGCCCCATGTTTCAGTACATTACAATTCAAGGTTTACTTAAGGCTAATTCAATAGCAGGAGTCCTTCAGGTTGCACTGTGCAAATCATGAAAAAAGACAGGACCTTGGATCAGAATAAAAGAATCTGCTTTGTTAATTTGTAGAGGAATGAACTGAAGTGCTGCTGTGCAGCCCGGGGTGAAGGAAGGAAGAGCCTGGACCCCCCAGGCATGGCACCCACGTCCACGGGGATGGCAACAGGGCACAAAAGAAGCACAGGAAAACAGAGAGAGGATTAAAGGTGTCTGTCACAAACCATCCTCAAGTCAAAAACCAGATGTGATCACTCAGTCTGGAACACAACTTGTTGCTTCCAATAAATTTGAGAGTGAACCTTAGCAACAAGGCAACTGTCTGCAGAAAAACAGCAACAAAGACTGGGGGTCACCCTGGGCAGGCATGAGGCCTCACGGGCTGCTCCTGACACTTCTCTGAAGACCTGGGACAAACGGGTGAATATTCTTGACATGATGTTTCCTTATTGTATGCATCTTTACATTTTCCCTGCAAAAGAGTTCAGAATTTTACCAGTTCTGATCGTTCTCTGCAGAGTTTCTGACCATACCCAAGAGAAACCTGGGCTGGTTTCTGTAATGTGCAGCCTCTAAAATAACCACAGTGCAGATATGCTGCAATGCAATGTTCTAATTTCTTCCTGCAGATACAGAGCTGAAACTGCAGTATGAACTCTGAACCCTGTAGTGAGCCATAGCTCTTTAGCCTGAGTATCTGATAAGATTTCAAAATGCCATTTATATTCCCACAGAGGAGCACGCATGGCTTGATTGTTTGGGGTTTTTAATGGACTGTTTGCCACCCAGCCTAACAATTGCATCATTTTCCCAACATATTTGCCACTTTCCCTTTGCTTCCTCTCCTGGAGCTCAGCCTACTGGCAGATGCACAGGCTGAAGAGGAGAAAAATGGCAAATCAGACCTTAGGAATTTGAACACTGTTTGTTTGCTTTTTTTCTTTATTTTTTTTTCCCCCCAAGGGTCACTGCTTTACCAGTTTCCTTGGAATCAGCCCCAGAGCTGAACCAAACCTCTACACCCTAAATAACATGACTGCATTGCCCTCAAGTGATGCTGGACCCCCCAAAAGTTAAGATCACTGAAAAGACACCTGCTGAAGTGCTCCCTGACTACACCTCTGGATTTTCTTATTCTGTCCTCACTAAAGGAGAGACAGAGCCAATGATCTGCCACTCTCATAGTGCCAAAATGTGCTCACAGTGATTTCCTTTGTACTGAAATAAATAAGGACCTTTCTCTACACCCTCTGCTAATTTTAACAGGATGGGGAGTGACAAGTCAAAAAAAAACTTTTGGGTTTTTTTTGAAGGAGTGTCAATGTAGAGAAATTTGAACAACTAAGTTCCATCTCTGAGGTGACAGAAACAAGGGAACCAGAGTCCACCCATAATAATGCATTTATATAACTTAAGGCTTGTCAGTTATAAGTGTGACCATTGATTTTACAGAGTTCAGGAGTTTCATTTTTTTAAAAAAAAAGTACTTCTACCACAGAAGATAAAATACTATGGACTGGTGGATCTTAGACATGAGGCACCAAAGCTTCAAACTCAGGCACCACCAATGCAAAGGCTTTAAACTTCTAGTCTCTATCTTCTTGTCAGAATTAAGAAAAAACAACAACATAGAAATGAGAATGTTCAGGGTTTTTCAGCTGTTGAAGGATGAGCAGGAAGCATGTCAGAGCCAGTCCCAGTCCCCATCACCCCTTTCCCACTTTCTCCCCCACTGTTTTACACTATTTTACAGGAACACCTGGGCAGGAGAGCAGAGGCTGTGGTGTGCCAGGCTGCAGCCCCCTGCAGCCTCCCATGAGATTTGCATTTGACATCCATCTCCCCAGTAAAACATCTTTATCTCAGTTTTCAGGAAGCATCAGCTGACTCATCTATCGGCACACATGATGAAGTCAATGTCATTTCAGAAATGAATCCTACTCAGGCAGATTTTTCCAAGAAAAGAAAAGAAAAGAAAAGAAAAGAAAAAAAAAAAAAAAAAAAAAGCTTCAAAATGATGCTAAAAAAATAAATGTAATTTCTGTTGCAAACCGTTTTCCTGATTTAGGAACTGAAGACCTTATTTTTGCTGTAGATAGTTTAAAGGCTTCTAGGCATCCAAATTTAGGAGAAAAATCCCATGGCATTTAAACAAGGCAGAGCTGGAGCTGACTCAGCCACTCAGGCGCACAATTTGAATATACTACATAATCATTCCTGTTTTAAAATTATCCTCCTAATATCTAAGGGCTAGATTATCCCACATGCATTTATCTTGATTAACACACTACCCTAAGGACAGCCTGGCAGATTTCATTAGGCCTAATTAAGGAGCAGGGTATTCAGCAGAGGGATGATAACATCTTGCTCTGATTGACATGGCCCCGACCTCCTCCTTCCACTCCCTGACCGGGGTCACAGAAATATCCCAATCTTCCCTTTTCCCCCCCATTCTGCTGATGAACTTGTAACAGCTCCTGCCTGTTACAGAACACCGAAGGAAGGTGCACACTGACTTCCCACCAGGTGACCCGGGCCCCCCTTACCTGGATCTGTGGGTGCCCCTCTCTTTTTGCTCTAGACCTACTCTGGCTCTCATTTCACAGAGAGGGAATTTTTTTTTTTTTCCCCCTTAGGTGTTTAACCTGAGCTGACAGCTATCTGCATCTCCCAGGAGCAGAGCAGACAAGTCCTGCTGGCCTCCCAGCACCCCATCCCTGCACAGCAGCCCCGGAGGACACCTGGGTTGGGGGCCAAAGTCTGCCAGGCAGGGCTGACGGGTACTGCCACTTCATGGGGTCCCTGCAGAAAGTATTTGCTTTGCCTGTTTATGTTCCAAATATAGCAGAGCACATGGCCATCTCCAGCTGGGAGCCAGGGGCTGCAGCTCCAGCACCCCCTGGCTCCCAGCACCCCTGCCAGAGACACCCAGACACCTTCCTGGGAGCACCACCCGTGGTCTGCAGAGAAGAGTTCAGTGGAGTAAGTTATGTCTGATGTACAGGAGACATGCACAAATAGCTGTTTGGTTAATGCTAACTTTACACACGTTTGTAAGAACCCAAGTATCTCAAGATGAAGGTCAAGCTGTAGGTCTGCTGCTGGTTTAGCAAGCAGCGAGGACATGACAACCACGCTGAATTAATTAAACATCTAAAATTACTTTTGAATGTCCCAAGAAAAATATTATTTTGCTTCAGTGAGCTGACTGCCCTTGCAGGGTCTGTGCAGACCTGGTGCAACATTTCCCTACGACTGTTTTTGCAGAAGATGTGAAGTTTGTGATGCTGCAGAAAATGTAACAAACCAGTGCTTGTTTAGCTTAGCACACACAGAGCCTGACAGAGATGGGAAGCAAAACCAAAACTGAGCAACTGCTTTCCTACCACGTGGCCTGGGCTGGCATCCCCAGAAGAGATATTCCCTTTTCTGTTCCCTTCCCAGCACACCCCTGGGCTGCTGCACAGCCAGGCAGTAAGGCTGGGATGGTCCCTCCAGCTCTTTCCCGAGGTGATGATCAGCTCCTGCACTAAGAGAGGGAAGAGCAGAGCCCTGCTGATGGCAGCAGCAGAGCCTCTCTGCTGGCCCCCAGTCTGTCCCTCACCCAGACACCAACCCCGGGATGCTGCCCTCCCCACCCCGGGGTGCTGGGGCCCCTCCAGTCACCACGGGGGTCAGGAACCTGAGTACAGGGAGCAAAGGACACTCGTGTGAGGCCCTCAGGCCACCAAGAGCAAGCACCAGTGGCCATGGTGGCCACAGGGCCCCACTGTCAGAGGTCCCCCTTCACCAAGGGCCAGGGCTCTCCATCAGCACTGGCAGCCCCAGCATGGATCCCAGCATCAACACTTGTTGAACACACAGGAACATTTTACTGCCTTGTTTTAGACAGAGCTTGTCCTCCCTTCCCTGTGCATTATCATAGAATCATAGAACTGGCTGGTTGGAAGGGACCTCAGAGATCATCACGTCCAACCCTTATCACTTATTATCACTTCCCTAATTTTTAAAATAAAATTTGAACGCAGAAACAAAGAGCATTTCCTGTGCTGTCAGCTGAAGCATGGCTGGGGGCTGTGGGGATGGGGGTTTCAGGCGTTCTGAAGGTTCACCCTCTACCCTGACCTGAGACAAGACACATTTTGAAGCTCAGGATTTGTATAAAACCTCTGCAAACCACTTCCTGCCCGGCTCCCAGCTGCACAGCCCCCTGCCCCGGGCACCCACCTGCCACGATTTTAGTATGACTCCAGAGAACTAGTTCTAATCTGCTTGTATGAGTATTTAAAACGTTGAAGATTATTTAATTCATTAAAGGAAAAAAAAAAAAAAAAAAAAAAAAAGGGTCTGAGATCCACAGGTCTAATGCTCACTACTGAAATACAGCTCAACATCAGCCAGACACTGACAGCACCTACCCTAAAAACCCCTGTGAGGCTGCTGCACCCTCTCTGCTGCAGCCCTGCTCACAGGTCCTGAGGCTCCCTGCCATCTGCTAAGTCGTCCTCCCCCTGAGCAAGTGCCTTTGTGAAAAAGGCAGGATAACCACAGCAGTCCAAAGACAGAAACACAAGCAGGGTGCTCGCAGACATCCAAATAACCCAGGGAGGAAAACACTCTTCTAAGATTCACCATCAGCTGTCCAGAGACAGCGACAGCCCGCTGGTGGTTACGAGATGGAAATAAATCCTCATATTGCTTACGTGGTTTGTGCTATTAAAAACAAAGAATCCTTACAGTGACTTTGCTGTTTCTACGTGAAGTGCCCTTTATTCCTACGGGCAGAGAACAATCTGGAGGCAAAGCACCAGTGGCTGTACCCACACCAGAGGATTTGAGCCCTGCCAGGCATATTTTCCCTTCATTCCCCCTATCCTTCCCCTGAGGAAAAGAGCAAAACAAATCAACAAGCATCAATAAAACATCAGCAGCAAAACATCCCACTGCTGGCAGCCAGCAGTCACTCGCTTTCGGGCTGCAGGGCTTCTCTGGCTACAACTGCTCCTTTCATTAAACATATACCTTTAAAAATAATGTAATATTTACTCACTTTCAATGAATCAAAGCAGGCGATTACACGTCCGTTTTCAACTTGGCAGCTTTTCGATGGGTGTGCAAATTTACATTCCGTGTCTGGTCGTGAGCAAGTCCCCCTTTGGAACTCCCTGCACACTTCCAGCGTTAGCCATTTTGTGTCCCGGATCGGCGGGACACTCACAGCCATCTTTAGATTTTACAGGTAGTTAATAAAACTTCCAATAAAATGGACAAACGAGTAGCCGAACTGAGAAACTGGAAAATGATGAAAGTGCCACCTCCAGAATACTTTTTCTCCTTTTTTTTTTTCTTTTTTTGTCCTGTCTCTCTGTCTGTTTGTCTCCCCCCACTCCCCGTTTTACAGGTAGGTGTGAGAAGGGGTGTCCGCACCCCGCGGGGAAGGCTGTGCCCCCCGGAGCTGGGAGCGTGGCACCGGGCACCGGCCGAGGCGGGGCACTCGGAGGAGCAGAAGGTGAAGGTGCAGGCGTGGGGCCCGGGTGAGGCTCGGGCGCTCAGCACCCCAGCATCCTGAGTGCCCCGGGAGCAGGGGAACCTGCCGGACCCCGGGGCGCGGGGGGCGCGGGGGCTCCCGGAGGCTCTCGGGGCAGTTGTCTCAATGTCTCCACGCAGCCGGAGGTTTGCAGCGGGGCTTTGTGGTGCAATCGGTATCGATTAGTTTGGCATAGAGAGATGCAGCAGTTTAGAGCAACGCTCGAGACGGGGAATAAATTTTTTTTTTTCTTTTTTTTTTTTTTTTTCCTTCCTCTCCTTGATTTTCGGGCAGAAGATCTCTGACCTTTCTCAGCACACTTTTATTTTACAGTAAGCAGGCTGCGGCAGGCCCGGCAGCGCCCGTCTCCCGGCGCGGGGGTGTCTGGCCGGGGTGCGGCGATGCTGTCGTCGCAGTCTAGCTGGCAGCAAGCAAGGCAAAAAGCAGCGGCTGCTCTAGAAGCGGTCCCAAGCAGCAGAGACGTCAGGAAAGGCACTTCTGAGTACCGACCTGCAGAGAGAAGAGACAGGTTACCGGGGGCAGGGGGGTCCCGCCNGGGCCCCGGTACGGGGCGTCCGTCACCGCACGGGGGGGCACGGCCTCGCCGAAGGACAGAGACGGAGCGCCGCGGGGGCAGGGGGGAGGCTCGGCCCCAGGTACCACCGCAGCCGGGCCCGAGCCCCCTCCTGCGCGGGGTAAGGGGACCCCCGGCTCTCCGGTCCCTGCCGGTAACGCTGCGGGGAGCCAGCGGCTGCACACAGCGGGTGATCCGTGAGGAGCCTGTCAGACTACAAGTCCTTTCCCACCGTAAGCATTCTTAAAAAAAACCAAAAAAACCCCAAACCAACCCGAGCCACCCAGCCTGCTCACACCCCGGGATGAGGCCGACCCGCTCGGGCCCGGTGGAGCGGGGAGGGGGTTCTGTGAGACCCGCTCAGCCGTGCCGCAGCAGCCTGGTGCCACCTGGAAACACAACTCCACAATAAATGGAACTCCAGAGCCAGCCTGGAGGTGTCGGACGAGCAACACCGGGGTCCGCGGGACAGGACGGGAATTCCGCCACCCCCGGCAACACAACATCCCGCCCGCCCGCCTCCGGGCTGTTCACCTCCTTGTCTGCCCACAGCTGCGTGTTCCCCCAGAGCAGCACCACCAGCATCGCAAGGACAGCTCGGGAAGCGGCGTGGTCAGCATGGATGCAAACCAAGAGGCGAGGAAAACCTCCGAGGAGTCTTTTTTTCCAGGGACTAAATGATCAGAACACCAAAGTACAGGGGAAGTTCAGCACACCTGGTGCAGCTAATAAGATTAGAAGAGGCACCGTGGTTTCCTTGCCAGGACCCTTCTAAATCATGCCCCGGGTTTAATCCCTGCTAGCAGGAGAGAAACAACTGTGCACAATGACTTGCAAGCACAGGGCATCAGCGAAGAGTCGTCCCGGTAAATACCGACAATTTGCTTCAGCTCCAACAACTCAGAAGTCAAGAGCCATCCTGTGTCAGCAGTGACGGCTGCTCATGCTTTGGGACACAGCATCTGGAAGCCTAAAACACATCACCAGCCGCAGTGTTCCGTGTTGTTCTGCTGTGAACATTTCCCTCTGAGACCCTCCGGAGAGGGAGATGCCAAGGCAGGCGGTCAGAGCTCCACAGACAAGCTGTGAAAAAGCTCCAAGCAGGGATTTGGTCCTGTTTAGCACCCAATCCATACCAGGCATTGGTTTTTCCAAACACCAGGAGGAGTTAGAGCAGCAATTGATGTATTTTACATGCTAAGCCCGAGGCAAGCCAAAGGCCACATTTTCAAACCCAGGTGTTTAATTTCACTCTGGTGGCAACAGTAATCACCCTGACCGAGGAAAGAAACACAGCAAGAAGGCAAAGTACGAAACGGAAACATGAAAACTGCCTTCTGTGCTCAGATGTAGCAAAAGGAGAGATCTTCTTGCTAAAACACACGAAACTATGTTTTACTTCTAACTTCGTAGTAAGTTTCCCATTTCGAGCTGGACACGCCACTCAGGTGCTCTGCAGTCAGGTCAGTGACACACCTGCAGCTGCACTACACCAGCCTCCAGTTCCTCCTGCATCCTGCAGGATGCCAGCCACAAAAAGAAAACTATTGCTCCACGGAGCTGTGATGCCTGGGGGGTAAATCTACATGTATATTTTGTCTGCACGTTTACTTGAAGAAAAACCGTTTTATCGGAATTTGTTATCTACCTGGAAACACAGCCAGAAATGTCAGCATTAAAAACAGCCTGCTAGCGAGAATAAAGGCTGACTGCAGACCAGAGGTACATCTTCAGTACCTCCACCAAGTAAGAGAAGACAGTAGCATAGAATTGTATTTTATCTGCATAAACTATTTTCCTCTGGCTTTGAAATTCTCTTGTGATATTCCAAGGCAATAAGGAGTCCCCAATAAGCCTCAGAAACTGAAGGAAACCACAGCAGATTTATGAGATGGCTCTGAGCTGGCTCTGATAAGATAGGAAAGACTGCAACAAATCCAGAGGGAGGAACTACAGAGAGAGGACAGGAAAGGGGCTGAGGGTTTTTGTTGGGGCGAGGTTTATTATTATTATTTATTTTAAATTTCAATTAAATCTGAGGGCTGACAGTTTCCAGACCTCCCCGCTCAGTGCTGAAGGCTGTTCTTAATCCACAGGCTGGTGTGTGAAGTTCACCTTTGGAAATCTGAAAATATTTGTACTTGTCTTGGACTGTTGCAACACTGGTTTGGACACAGCATAACCTTGCCTTCACTCATCATTTGGAACAGAAGGAAAATGAAGCTTGAAATATTGAAAGCAAGTGAAGAAGTGACCCTCAGACAAGGCAAAAAGAGTGAAATAGCACTGAGAAGTCATTCCTTAATATGTTAAGAGGCACAACTTAGTTGTCTGCTGAGCTGGCTCAATGAAAACAATTAAGAACCAGCTTCACAAATCGATGGAAAGGTTATCTGGAACTGCCCAAGAAAGTGAAACTAACACAGGAGGGACCACGTGCTTATGGTTGCTAAGTTCTGACTAATTACATCCAATTTCCATTACTTCCTGTTATTGCTATGAAGAAGTGTTGTACAGCCAGGTTAATGATCCATTTTTCCTCCTCTTCATCCCCTTACTGTCTTGACACAAAAATCAGGGCAGCATCTCCCTGCTCTGGGAGCTGCTCCCCAAGGGCCAGGGTTTCACTCTCCCTGTAACTGGTTTGCTGGACATTCCTGTTTTCTCTATCACAATTCACACATGTCTCTCAGAAAGAAAGATGTGTAAAGCTGACAGGCAAAAAGCACAACACTGAAGAAAAACATGGCAGTGAAATATGCTATTTTTATGCTCAAAGTGGAAGCTGAAAGCACTACTCAGTGACATGAGAACTGTCAGGAAGAACAGATAATTACACAACATGGATCCATCCTCATGACAATTACTCTAATGAGATAGGAAGTGGAATAAAATCAATATTCTATTTACACTGACAGGACAGTATCAAAGCTTGAAATTGCCAAATGGTTGTCTGTTAAATAAAGAAATTTTAAAATCCCTGACAATATTTTCAAAACACCTCTGCCAAATTCAAAGTTTACCAATAACATATCTCAACATAAAATTTGGGAAAGATACAGCAATTACTTCATGGCACAGTTGAGGGATATAATTATAGTGCTGCCACAAAATTAAACAGATACAATGAGCTAATCGACATCCTGGCCACATAACAATCTGGGACTGGCTAAGGCAAAATATTCTTCAGCAAACTACTGCTGAGCAGACCAAAGCAGTCTTGTACTCTGTCTCTGAGTAACTGCAGCCACTCCACCCACAGGGCAGCACCTGAAAGCAAGACAACCTCCTGCTTTTTGGACTTTGGCATCCCCCAGGAGCAGGCAGAGGCAGCAGCCCAGCAGAGCCTGCTCTGGGGTGGGATGCCTGGATCCCAACCACCGTGTGCCTGGGACAGAGCTGGGCAACAGCACCCTGAGCACACCGGGGCTGCTCCCAGGTACCACAGCACCCCAGTAAAGAACCTGCCAGTGCTGCTTCTGTGGCCCAGATATTCTGCATAACGTACACGGGTTCAGCAGTACTACCAGCAGTGTTTTAAAGGTTATTTCTGTGCTGGTTTAGCTCTGACAGAGCCATTTGGGAAGGCAGCACAACCTCCCACTGCCTTCAGTGGGCTTCTTGGCCAGATCCTCACCAGGCGTGTTTTATCCTCAGTGTATTTCACAGTTTCTGAAACGGCTTTAGCAGAAACACCTAACTGTGACATTTCATCTGAGTGTAACACATCCACGTATACTCAGTTCCTGAAAACAGGATAAATAACAGAAGAGGCAACGTCATGAAGTGCCCCCACGTGCACACCCCTTGCTGCCGGGGGCAGAAATAAGGTATTGTGCTAGAATCAGTTCTTCAAGATTCACATCCCACATCAAACCACAGTGTAACAGCACTGGTGTACAAATCCCACACCCCAGTCCTTCCTGACTTCAATTAGCCACGCTGCTCTCAAGTCACAAAGTTATACTGCAAATTCCATTCCACTTTATAGACAAGAAGTATGCCTGTTGACATTTTTCTTCTTTTATGACCTATGGTATACATTAATCTCCTTTACAAAACTGGGGGGTTCAGAGACATGCAGAATTCACACAATCTGACAGCATTAGATGGATGTGTATTTATAAACTAAAAAAGGGAAAGGTCAGTGTCTGTCTCTAGACCAGGAAATGTGTACACTAGCTATTATTCTGCTCTTTCAACTTGTAAGCCAGAGAGGCAAAATGGCAGGAAGGACTCCCCTGCATTTAATCCAGTTTGCCCTTGATTTATGTATTACAAAGCATTCACATTTCCATCCACAGCACTGCAGTTACAAATACTGCTTCTGGTAGTAAAAACAAATCCACACTGTAATTCTTTTAACATAACATTTATATAATATATTTTTAAAATAGGAAGTTCTGTATTCTCCTGGCACAGGGGTATTTCAACCACAGAAGAAGAGACATTTCCCACACAAGTCTAAAAAGCAGTTGTTTATCTTCAGTGAGTAAGCTACTGGTTTAATTTAAAACTTTAAGAAGAAAATAAACAACAACAACAACAAAAACTCAAAATTGAAATAACCAAAAGTTGTTCTATTGAAATCAGTATCATGTGCTTGTTCTCACTAATTTAAACACTGTGTTTCCATACAAAGACATCTGAGAGGCAGTAACAAAGTAACTATGCACTCTTACAGAAAGATTCAGAGCTATTTGTTAATCACTCTCTTGCACATTTAAGACACTTTAATTAACTGCAAACACACACAGGCCAAATGATGCAGGAGAGGAGGGAGAGGACCCAGGTGACCAGCACCACACCAGGGTCAGTGTCCCAGGGATCCAGCATGGGCTGTGCCAGGTCACCAGAGAGGCCCATTCCCCATGAAGATGTTCCCTTCTCTCTCCTGCATCCTGCCGGTGGGACCCAGGAGCAGGATGGGGTCTGCTGGTTGGGCAGCCCCAGGGGACCAAAGCCCACCCTGCAGACAGCAGGTTTTTGGGTGTTTTCCTCAAGGACGTGGCCACATGGTGAGTCTCATCCTGACTGCCACAGCTGAGATTCAAACCCAGGGGTACTTGTCACCCTGGCAGAGAGGAGAGCTGCACACAGCTGGAAAACACTGCACACTGACAGGTGATCCCGAGCTGCACCCGTGCTCACAGAGAGGCTTCATGCATGAAACATGATCCTTAGCATCACCCGTGATAACAACCACTACAGAAAAAAGCAGTGTCCGTGACTCAGCAAGGGAAGCGAGTGCTTCCTTCCAACATCAAATTCTGCTGATGCTGATGCTTCCAGGGAGGACGAGTGACCTGGAGGAGCTCTCTCAGGGGAGATGCAGCTGACCCCCCAGCCTGGCTTCCTGCTGCTCAGACACCTCAGCATCTGCTGTATGGCCAGGGGAAACACACCAGCCCCTCACACTGCCAGGGTCCTGCTTTTCACAGCCAGATGCACTGCTTTTCCCTCCCCCTCCTAGGGCAGCTGCCATGGGGCTTTTTCCTTCCCTAGAAAGAGCTGGATAAAGCAGTGGGTGAAATGAGTCTGGAGAGACCACTCTGGTGGATGACAGCACATACATGGGCAGTACTAATTTTATTATTCATTTATTACTAATCAAATTTGCTCCACCCAGCAAACCCCTCCACGTAGCTCCACTAATCTGCCCCAGACCAGGCACCCTCTCCTGCACCTGACCCCACCACCAAACCCTAGATTTCAAAGTCCTTGCCCATTCACATGATGATCACTTTGCTATGTGAATAATTACAAACCAGGAGCCTGGAAGCAGCCACCACAGCCTCACGCACCAAATTAACCAGCGAGATTAAATCTGAACTTAATTACCAGAAACGGAACAGACCATTCCTGTCATCTGCTCTGAGCTGTCCCTCTCCAGGGCAGTGTGGGCACCTCAGCACCAGCCACCCACTGCATCATCAGGCCTGCTCCTGCTGGGGACATCAGAGTTATCCTTGTGTGACTTGAGGGCAAACAAAAGGGGACATGAGCACAGCTAATGAGGAACACGTTAGACACAGTTCCGCTTTCCACAGCAAGTTACAACTGGGGTTTTCATGGCCTGGTCACTCCAGCTCAGCTCTGGTGACCTATGGCAATGCTGTGACAGTCACATGCTTCCCACCAAGGATGAGAAAATGACACGGGAATGAGTGAAAATGGGGTCACCCCTGCAGCTGGGACTGAAGGAGAGCACACTCCCTGGACACAGCCCTGAGAAGGGCCCAGGGCCCCACACCTCTGAAATTACCCCTGCCTCCAAGCCCCCCCAAACCAGCCCTGCCTCCAAGCCCCCCCAAAACAACCCCTGCCTCCAGGGCCCCCCAAAACCACCCCTGCCTCCAAGCCCCCCCAAAACCACCCCTGCCTCCAAGCCCCCCAGCACTGCCAGGCTGGGGACAGCAGGGCAGAGGGACATGCCCAGCTCCTCCTGACATGAGCCACAAGGCAAGGACCACGCTGGAAAACTCCTCCAGCACCCAGGGCACGACAGGAGATAAAGCCAACTGCATTTCAGGTCAAAGATTTCTGTTTCTCAAAGAAACTCACATGCAAAATAGAGTATTTTCTGAGGCTCGATACATTCTGGCCTTACATTTAAGTTTATCAGCCATATCCTTCCAGAATAGTAAAAACTTGTACAACTTATCAGAAAATACAATGTCTTACACAAAAAAACATGGAATATTCAGAAGATAACTTCTAAAACTATCCAAGAAAAAGCAATTTTTATAAAAACAGCAATTAAAGACAATGCCTAGAAGCTGTACAAAACAAAACAAACACAAAGCAATAATTTGTCAGTGATGTAGGAAAAAAAAGTTCACATTCTTGTATTTAAATTGCCACCTTTAGCTGTATTTTAGTTAGAAGAATTGAACAGAGCTGTGCTTACTTTTCACCAAAAAAATTTTTACATCATTAATATTTATTTATGGACTATCTTTGCACATAAACAGAGGATCTCACTAAAATGCTGATAAGGACCAAGAAAGGTATTTTCCCAGGGACTTTTTCCTAGGTAGTTTGCAAAGCAAAGTCACAGCAGCAAGCACCTAGACTCCTAGAAGAACATTTTTCACTGCTACAGATGAAGAAGCTGAAAAGCAGATAATTGCACTGTCGGTATCATGGATTTCCTCACTATCTTTGATTTTTCACAGCAGCCACGTTGAGTTTTGCCTACATATTGAGTACTGAAGAATTCCTGTATAAAATCAGATATGGGAGGGATTCCACTGAAAATCAAAAGTGATCTCAGGATGAAGGCTGCCCAGGCACTAATGAAGTTTTACAAACACTGGAAGAAACTTTTTTTTTTTTTTTCCTTTGTTTTCCCAGCCTCAGGGAGTCACAGAAAAAAAAAAAAAAAAGTACTCGAGTTGATTTCTCACAAGTAAATCATGCTGTGTTTATCAGCATGTGCAGCTGACAGGACCTCTCTGCCATGGAAACCAGATGGCACAGCACCCCGACACAGCCGGCGTCAGTCGGGAGGGCGAGCGCTGCCCCTGGGGGACCCGTCAGGAGGAGGAGGGGTGGGGGGCTCTGCACAGCCCCCCAGAGCAGCTGCAGCTCCCTGGATGCAGGATGCATCTCCCCACGCCTGCGCAGACCCAGACACGGGTTTTCTACGGTGGATCCAGGCCTAATTACTGCTGCCTTCAGCTTGGCAACCTCCTTGGAAAACCTGACACATCTGCCGGGCTCGGGGCTCCTCACCAAGCCCCCGGAGCTCAGCAGCAGCACCCCGGGTAGGTCTGGGCCCATCCAGGGCAGGAAACCTCACTCGTTCCTACAGCAATTTACTTAAATCTGAAAGAAAAGCCTTCCTCCCCGAGCAGTGCCTGGGTGTCCCTGCAGCACAGGTAATGTCACCACAACACCACAGCTGCTGCTGCTGCAGGACTGTGCCCCTCTCCAGTGATGGGCTGGCTCGGGGGGTGGCCATGGCCCCCTGTGTCGGCCACCTCCTCCCCACAGCAAGCAGATGGCTAGAGGGAGAGGAGCCCTGCAGGCCTCGCAGAGCCACGCCAAGGAGCTCCGATTGCTCTCCCTTTTTTAGAAGGAAAAATTCCCATTAACTTCTCTGGAAGCAGGATTGGGCCCAGTGCCCAAACATGCTCTGGCTTCCCAAGTCCTTACTCACCCCTGGCAGCCGGAGCCACTGGTGCAGGAGCCAGCAGGAATGTGGGCAGCAAGGGCTGAGGAGCTGGGGGTCCAGCACAGAGGCTGCTCCTGGCCCAAGAACAGCCCTGGTCCTGGTCCTGGGGCACCAACACCACACACACACACACTGCATGGGTGCTGCCTCACCATCTGTGTGTAAAGTTACACAGGGAACACCACAGCCACCAACTGGCTCTTCAGTCACACCTGAACTCAGAGCCACCCAAGCCAGGACGTGTTATTTATAATGCTTTCAACATTTCACTTTTCTCCCCAAATAATACCTACCCCAAGTCCAAGCCCAAGGCATATTTTGCCTTGCTAGATGAACTGTGACCGTCTCATGACTTCTGACGCTGTTATCATCACCAAGCTTAGAAAACAGAGCTGCTAAGTCTATTAATCTACTGAAACACAAAGTCTGAAACCGTAGAAACAAAACATCTCACTACAAGATATATAAAATGTGGTATAGCAAGATAAGGGGAAAATTCAGAGACCTGTTAGTTTTTTTCTGTGCCACTGCAAGCAAGGCTGACTCACTTTTCTAAGAACCAGCTCTGAATGCAACGTTAACAACACGTATGAAAGTGAAAAAAATCCCTTTTACAAGAACAGGCTCCCGAGGGGCAGGCAGTAAGGTGAGCGCCCACTGGGAAAACCTGGGCTGTAAAGTTTCAGCTGTCACCTGTGAATTCAAACAAAGAACTGACAAAATGAGACAAATCCACCCGGGCTGGGGCTGGAGGGCTGTGGGAAGGAGCACTTCTCCAGACACCAACCGCCCAGACAGATTTTAACCCATCTCGTACTTACTTCTTTTTATTGTGCTGAAATTCATTCTGATTCAGCCACTGAGACACAGCTTGCATATTTATGTCCCAAAATATTTTTCTGTGAAAGCAAATATTTGGCATTTTTGCCAGAAGCATAAGGCCCTGAGAGCAACACAGGCAGTTGCACACTTTCTGGCAGTGCTCAAATAAGGGCTGGAAGCTGTTCCTCTCTGAGCCCTCCTGCCAGCAGTGCCCAGGACTCAGGGGGATGGAGGAGGAGCTGGGGACCCGGGGGCTGAGCTGGTACTGATGCTGATCACACACTTGGCTTGTGGGAATGATAACCTGGCTACACAAAACTCACGACCCACCAGGGTTTACTCAGCTCTGGCTTCCTCAGTTTTCCTGAGGAATCTCTGGATTCACACAAAATTAATCCTGAGCACACTGGAGAGCATCCTAGTGACAAAAGAATACTTTTACCTTACATGCTGCTGCTGGTGCTTCTAATACTAAACATCAACCATCCAATTAAAAACTCGAGCTGCATTTAGTGAAAACTTCAACTAGACTTCGTTGAGGACCAACAGATTATTTCTACTACAAACTTTGACTTCTTTGATATAGTACATTAAAACAGATCTCCCATCTGCCTCAAAGAAATATATTTAGGATTAAAATACTCTTTTATAACAATGCAGCATACGCACCCAATCTGAAACACAGACTATTTCACGAGGTAGTAGCTGCAGCAAGGAGACATTTTAAAAACAGGGCTGATCCCAGAGGAAAAGCAATCCCCTGACACATAGCTGGATTTCATCCCGAGGTCAGCACACACCAAACCCTCACACAGCCATCAAACAGCATCGTCTGCACCAGCCTGCACCAGCTCCCTGCTGCTGCTGCTCCCCTCCTGCTTCCACTGAAGCTGTGGAGGAGACTTCAGAGCAGGGAAATTCACTCCTGGTTTGGAATGCACCAACCAGTGCAACCTAGCATTTATCACGGGCTCAGTCCTCCAGAGGAAGCAATGGCCAAGACATGCACCCTGCACAAACTGATGGATGTAGAGGAGGTACCTTGGGATGTATTTTTTAATCCTGGTGTGTATTCAAGTTTTGTCACAACTGTGATACAGTTTTAAGGGTCCCTTTTCTTTCCTTGTCAAGTGATGCAAACTCTGGCGGAGGGTAATGGGAGTTACAATTGCACATCTTCACGGCAGAACAGCCTCCAAACGTCACCAGGGACAGCAATAAAAACCCATCCACGTGTTTATCCTCTCAGTAAATAACGAGGGGCAGTAGGAAGGAAATGTTGTTTACTTTGCTGCATTACTTGGGAAACCAAGTTTACGATATAGAATTGTTGATAAAATTAAATTAAAAAATAATAATCATCAGCCACTGCTCTAATCCCCACAGAACACAAACAGACCACCACATTTGCAGAAGCAAAGCAAGACCTGGGAGCCTCTGCCTGCGTGGGGCTGAGGAAATTGGGATGGATTTGAACATCCAGGTCCCTGGGGAAGAGACCAAAGCGGCCAGCTCCCCCAGCTTACAGCTGCTGGGCGTACGGAGCACGTTTCCAAACCCCTGGATGTACACATGGGAGCTTTGCTGGCACTCCAGCAGCTCCCTGAGCCCTCGGGCAGCACCAGGTCTGCAGGATTATTCTGCCATCACTTTCAAATGACCAGTGGTACAAACCCAGGTTGTTTCAGGCAACACCTGATCGCTGACATTAGTGTCCCTTCCTTGCTCAGACTGGGAAACTATTGTTAAAATATTCAAAGCAATTACAGTAAAATTCCTTCTGGACAGAAGTAGACGCAGGAATGTTTTGATAAATATTCAGTTATCCTCCACACGGACCGAAATCATACAAACATGACAACAAATCAGAACTTTCTGCAGTTCTATCTTAGAGACCGGTCTTTGTTAACAACCAAATTACCTCTTGAGAGCATTTGCATTTAAAATGTGTTAAGGCAAACACATATTAAGCCTTTGAAAGTAATGAATAGTTACTGCAGGCGCCTTTGATAATCCCGCACGTGTGACTTCCTCGGTGTCAGCGCCGAGAGGAAAGTGATGCTCACAGTTTACACAGCCCGCTCCTAAGTAGCAATCATCCTCCACTCTGGACATCAAGAGGTGCTAAGGCTCATTCATCCTCCTAATTACAGGCATTCCTGTGTCCTTAGCACCTCCTCATTAAATCTGAAGCAGCAGAAGAAAGCAAGTGCTTAGTGGAAATCAAAACAGAGAGGAAAGCCTCCGTTTTCATCTGAGCTGGCCCTAAGATCTTCATCTACACCGCAGGTGTAGGAACCTTTCCTGTGGCCACATATCCCGTCCTGGACAATGCAGGAAAAACCCTGGAGCTGCAGAACCTGGCTCCTCTGGGCACCCAGAGCAAGAGCCCTCTGGAGCAACATCCTTTGGGGTTTAATGCTGGTTCCAGCTGCTTGGCGGGGTGCCCCACCATCTCCTGTGCTTCACATTTCTTTCCTAGGTTTCCAGCACACAATGGGCTCTCCTTCCAGCTTCGCACCTGACAGAGGGATGCAAAGTGATGCAGCTGGGATGCTGAGCAAAGGCCACAGTTACCTCTACAGCCCTCTAAACCCCCCCTGGGGGACAGACTGCTGCCAGTGACAGGACAGGTTCTTCTTTAGAGTAACTTCCCTGCTTACAAGATTTTGGGAAGTAGCATTTTCAGTGCTCCCGAGACATGCAAACTGGACAAGCACCAGAAACCTCCATGCAAAACGTGTTTTTAAAGAACGAACAGCAGCACCTGCTACTTTCAACTGCTTGTCAGCATGTGGTATTTGTCTGGGAGGTGTCTAAAAACGCTAGTTTATTCAGTCCTTGGCCTTGTTATAGGAAGCAGAATATAGATAAACTTAGAAATTATGACCTAGTAATACTATGAAACAGTGAACAGCATCCGAGAACTACTGAAGTAACAAAACAGAAGAATTCAAGAGGTGGAGTGATGCAAAATGGAATTAACCTTTCTCCAAAACTGAAAATTAATTTAAGGCCTGAAGCAGCTTGATTCACAATTATTCCTGAGTATACTGTTGAACTTCCCAATGCAGAACGGACTGTGAGCATCTGTAGTCTACAGCAAAAAGCCCTGAAATTTTTACATATTCCCAAGTCCTAATTCTCCCTGGGCTGAAAGCCCTCACACTGCTGAACACCAACTGCAGCCAATCTTGTCCATGGCCAACTACAGAAAAACCTGAGGGAAGACTCAGACTTATTAGACTGCTCTGAATTATGACTATGATTGCTTCCATGATTAGATAATGCTATACCAAAGAAAATTTAAATTAAAATTCTCTGCTTCCACTCATTAAAACCGTTTTGTTGACACTCCAGAAGACAAACCCTCTCCGCTAACTTGTTCATCTCAAACTAAAACTTACTCTGCTACGAGGATGAAGAACCTGGACCAGACCCCTGCCTGTCAGGTTCCTGATTTCCCGAGTTTGCAACAGTTTCCAGCCCAGGGAAACACGAAGCTGGTGCTGACCCGGCTCATGGCA
Source organism: Florisuga fusca (assembly GCA_038090715.1). Lineage (NCBI taxonomy): Eukaryota > Metazoa > Chordata > Aves > Apodiformes > Trochilidae > Florisuga > Florisuga fusca. The sequence goes on from JAAWXA010000058.1 coordinate 1,841,655, forward strand.
CAGCCGTGCTCGGCAACACCTCAGGGACAGGGAGCTCAGAGAAGGATTGTGTGGGTAAAAGGAAAGAAAACCCCAAGGGGAGCTGTTCCCCCCGCGCTGTGCAGGGGTGGAGGGAAACCATACCCTCTGCTGAGACCGTGGGGAATCCTCACAGCACAGCTCTGACACTGCTGCCAGCCTCGGGAGAATTACACATTTCTCACATAATGCCTCAGTTCTGCCCGTTGATGTCCCATAGTACAACCAGGCATCTTTGGACTCAGACCCTTGCCTGCCATGCAAAATAAACTGAATTCAATGATGGCTTCAAGGAAACGAGACAAAAACCACACCCTGTCACTTTCTCACGTATGAGCCTAAAAATATTCGCCTGCGTTCTCTTTCCTCAGTGGCCTGAGTAATTAACAACTAACCGCACAATCCTGTGTGTGTAAGTGTCACACAAGCTTCCAGGGCCACACAGATGCTGTTAATTCATACCTGCAGCCTACAGGGTAACAAGTTCGCGAAATTTTCTAGAAATAAGTCTAGAAGCCATCTGCTTATGAAAATTTGAAACGATCACAATATTGTGACATGTCAGGAGGTCTGGGACGGGTCAGCACCGAAGACAAGCAGAGGGACCCTGGGCTCCACTTCAGGCACTCACCCTCCAACTTCCCCTGCAGTGCTAAGTACCACCGGTTAGTTATTCATCATGCAAATCATTTCCTTGTCACTACAGAATGTACAGCTTCATTAGAGCCTTTCTTCTGTAGTGCTAAAGAAGATATAGTCCAGTTATTTATTCCAGTTATCACTCAGTATTTGCGTGGCCCTCTCCTGCACATCTCTGGGCTAAACCTCCTCTCACACAACTCTGCTGTATCTACTTCTTTGTCACCAGTGTCCTACTGCCGGGTTTTGTGTCACTAATTACTCCCACTTAGAAAAAAACATTACTTAAACAAACAATTTATTTCTAAAACATATTAATCATACCTTTTCCCAAAATAACGACTCCACACAGACAACATCCTGGCACTTTCTCTTCCACTATTCTACCATCCTAATAAGCCACTTTGTTTGCAATAACGAGATGCAAAACAAAGTTCTTAATTTCAAGAACTTTGTTTTGCATCTCGTTATTGCAAACAAAGTGGCTTATTAGGATGGTAGAATAGTGGAAGAGAAAGTGCCAGGATGTTGTCTGTGTGGAGTCGTTATTTTGGGAAAANTTTTTTTTTTTTTTTTTTTTTTTTTTTTTTTTTTTTTTTCTTTTTTTTTCTGGTCAGGCAATGGCAGCGTTCTTCCCTCTTCCATTGCAAGCGAAAAACCCCTGCGTCCCCCTCTTCCTGCGCCCTGGAGCACCCGGCTCGGTTCCGACGGGGCAGGTTTGTCCCCGGGGACCACCACAGCCCCGGTCCCCCCGAGAGCCCAGCGCTGCTCCCGGAGCCATCCAGGGACCCTTTTCTTTTCCCCTCGCCATCACTGAGGTGACAGGTCTGCTCCGACACTGTCACACAAGCAGTGACACAATGTTGTCTTCCCGGACAGAAAGAGAAGGTGTGCACCTGAACACACGGAGGCAGACAGGCTGCCAGTGCGTACAGGGACACAGGGGGACACAGGGGGACACAGGGGGACACAGGGGGACACAGGGGGACACAGGGGGACACAGGGGGACACAGGGGGTCTGTTGCCACCTGTGCCAGGCCACCAGGACATGGGATGGGAGCTCCAGAGATGGCGGTGAGAACAGAACAATGGAAAAAAGCTGGAAAGAGCCTTCCAGCGCCAAGACAAGGGAGTGCAGCAGCGATCTTCCAAGATTTAAGGACACTATAAAGAGCAGGGAACATTCTTGTCTCTGTATTTATGGTGGTGAGGACGAGAAGATGGGCTCAAACTGCAGCGAGAGAAACTCAGGCTGGACTTAGAGGGGAAAAAATAGGCCTGAGAAGGGTTCTAAACCAAGGTTAGACACTAGCCGGGAGGTGTGATACAGGTACACTCCATCCTGCCTGGGGTGAGGCAATGGATTAAGTGACCTTCTGTGGTCCCTCTTCCAGCTCTTTCTTCCTCTGACCCCGCTAAGGTTTACTCTTTTTTGATCTATACTCCTCTTTCATGGTGTGCAGTCTGTCCTACCCTGAAGGCTCACAATATATCTCTTACATTGCTCAATTTTTATTTTTTTTTCCCCTTTGCCATAGAAGATTCCCATGCCTTTGAAAACTCTGGTTTTCAGTTCTCTATATTCTACTGTTTTAATAAAATCAGTGGCAAGACTCTCTGATTTTGTCTTTTGCTATCACAGCAGCAGCTTTGTCTCAGCCAAACTCACACCCAAACCCTACAAATATTTGCACTGATTCCAGGAGACATTTTGCTTAGTGTTTTTTTCCAAAGTATTATATCATAGGAAGCAACTGCTTCTTGGTGAGCTGGAGTACATTTCAATGCATATACACCTACATTTCCAAGAAGAGTCTATTATTCTATTTCCCTTAAACTTCTAAACTCAGTTTCTGTTTTCTTCTACAGGCAACAACTCAGAGAACTGTTACCTTAGAGCGAGCACTGCAACAGTTTCTGTTCCTTCCTGCTCCCCCTTGCTAAATGTGACAGTGGCCAACTCGTCAGGATGAGGAAATCCCTTCTTCCCCCTCGGCACAGGCTCTGCCCAGGCAGCTCCCTGGGTGCCAAGGCTCAGGCTGGTGGCCCCAGCCCACGGGTATCTCTGGAACTTTTCCTTTCCATCTTCTCTCATCTTGTGATTGTCTTTTCTCCCCAGGCATGTTTACAGTTCTGAGAATCACCTGTTACCCATACCCATTTGTTCCAGAATATGTTTATTTTTACCTCACAAATTAAAAAAACAAACCAATACCAAAGTGGCATTGCCTCTGCAATTGCATGCTACTGTTATTTATTTAGAGATACTCAGCTCCTGTTGACTTCTGAAACTCTAAATGATGGCTCAGAATTACATCTGCCGTATCCTTCAGTCCAACAAGCCAAACCACTTTGCTTTTAAATTTATTAGGCCTGGACACTGGGAGAAATTTGCCTTTAAATTTGCCTTTTCCCCTTATCCGTACTTGGGCCTGAACTAAGTTGAGAGTTATGTTTTGTGAAATGAGGTGACATTGTGCTTCTTCAGCTTTAATTAATAATTCTTCACTTTACTTTGAGAGACAAATAATATAACCTGCTCAAGAGATCTGGACTCCAGCTGTTTCCTTCCTATGATTTTGTTGTTGTTGTTCTATTATACAGCCTGGCATGAATATAATTACCTTTTATTTCTGTGTGCCCTAATCACAGCCTGTGACAGCCTGTGCAGCACTGGTGCCTCCAGCCTCCCTCCCTCCCCTGGAGCTGCCCAGGCTGAGCAGCCACAGGAGCACCCTGGGGTGCTGGGTGCCCCGGGAAGCAAAGGCACATCACTAACTGGGATGGCTTCCTGGTACTTTCTGGTTAGCATCTTTGGCTTTCTTATAGAAACTGGAGACTGAAAGAACTTACAGAAACATTCATTTTCCTTTTGGGAAACTATGTGGCGAATTTAAATTTGTGTTTCAAAAAAGTTTTATCCAGATCATTAAAAAAAAAAAAAAAAAAAAGTGACAATTTGTATCCCATCATACTTTTATATTTGCCTGACCTACATGGCTTTGCCTGTCATTCCATACAGATGTACAGTCAGATAACATCAGCACTGGGTGCACACGCCTTGGTAGTCCCTGGGAACGAATATTGTAATGGATCATTTGTTGCTCTTCCTGTTTCTGTTCTATCACAAAGAAGTTCGTGGGGCTGCTTCCTTTCCCCATGCTTACATCAGTACACTGGGCACTTCCAAAGCAGTTGCTCCAGTCGCAAAGTTTTCTGTGCAAACTCCTCACTGCCCAGATTTCCCATAAATAACTGCAGCAGGCCAGCGTCTGCACAAATGATATTTTCTACACACACAGACAGCTTTAAAAGTGTCTGGTGCCAAACTGTGCCTCTGTGTCCTTGCCTCGCCCGTGGCTGCAGGGTGGGTACGTGGGCACTGAGGTCCCCGTGTGCCTTATCCTTGGGTTTGTGTCCTGCTCAGCTATGATATTATTTCTCCCTCTATCTGATAAAATTAACCTATTTTGTTTAACATTGGTTCATACATGTTACAGGGATTGAACCCCAGAGCACTGATGCCAGGCACAAGCTCTGCAGTTACAAGATGTCCAGGCAGGGCATGGTAAAGAGGAAACCATAAGGAAGTCTCAGATCCAGGGGTCTCCCAGATGATCATCTGGTGATGATAATAATTACCATCTGGGACACTAAACAAGACAATGGACTAATTATCTTCCAGCAGAGGAAGATAAAGAAATATGTCATGGAGCACTTAGCCTCGTGTGCCATTCAAGCAAAAAGAAGACAAGGGAAAATAGAAACGTGTTTTGTGCAGAGAAAGTATTTGGAGAGACATTTTGTGTTTTAGAGTCACTGAGTTAGAACAACTGGAGAAAAAAAGAGGAACCCTCTGTCTGAGCTAACACAGCCCTGGCACAATGAAGCAAGAGTCTGACCTCTGAGAATTGTGCAAGGGTTGCCTGCTCATCCCTGTAAAACCCACCAAGGAAGGCTGCAGGGCCTGCAGTGGCCCAGCCTGGGCTGGCAGAAGCCCCACAGTGGGACCCCAGCATGTCCTGGTGCCATACATGGGGGGGACGTGGCATCCTCCTCACCACTGCGAGTTGAGCAGAATGAAAACACTTCCCACTCGGTGCCTGCTTCAAAATGACCTGACAGAAAAGATTTAAAGGGAAAACTGAGTGACAGGCCCTGCTGTTACAGGCATGGCATTGGGGACACAAGGTGAAAATGTATTTACAGAATATATTTACACATATATAATATCTTTGTGACTACAACATGACAGATGACTCGAGTCTGTAGAACAAGGAAATGTGCACTATGGATGCCTCATGGCCCATTTCTAGCCCTCCCTCGGGGATCCATTCCTTACACTTGGGATGGGCAGGGGGAGGTAATCTGTGATGCACAAACCACATCTACTTTAGGCACCAACTCAGCAACCATTTTCCAGTCCTCTCTGAGGAGGAGCAGCACCCAGGGGTGCGAGATGCTGCCCTACCCCCTGCTACACACAGGAAGAAAAAGCAGCGTGCAAACCCATTCAGCTTGGAGTACGTCTGGTGGCTTCATTTTGTCACCAAACAGCTACAACAGGCACAAAAAAAAATCTTGCACTCTAATTTTCATTTCCTCCCAGCCCTGGTCTTTATCAAGGTCAGACACATTAGTGCAAGCACAGACTGAACACCAGCACGGTCCTGGGGAAGCCGTTTGCTTCCCTGGGCTGTTGTTTGACACTCGTGAAACTGAGGTTCCCTGGGAAGGTGGGACATGACATTTCAGCCTTGCTGATACTGAAAGCAGTCGTTAGAGCACGACCCGAGCTTCCGCTGCTGCCTGCCAGCAACATGGAGCCCGGTGCCCCAAGATGGTGGGGACCTTCCTGTTCCAACCTGCACCTCCATTTCCCTAGAGCTGATGGACGAATTCCACCCCTTCCACACTTTTGCTCCTTTGTTTTAAAGCCGCCTATCAACTGATGGTATTTTTGTTAAAATTGATACTTAAAAACACAGCCCGACCCTGCCTGCCACCCCACATCGTGTTTCAGCACAGAAAACTGTCAGGACCTTCTCCGGCAGCAGGAAGCTGAGGGTTCCCTCACTCTCAGGGTGTTAACTTGGTTTTAACTCCTGGGGGGCTTTACCCATGGCTCCCAGGGAGCTGATGCTCCAGGATGGGCTCCCATCCACCTTGCCTGGGGCTGGAGGGGACCAGTGCTCAGCACCCACTGAGAACCCCCCCTGGCAGGCAGCATGGCATGAGACCAGCACCCCGGCCAGGGGACCAGCACCCCGGCAGCATGGGGTACACAGTTACAGCAGCTCAGGGGCTCTTCCCGAGATCTCAGGAAGATCTTTCTCTCAGGCTTTCCATCTGAGCAAGCACATCAGGAGGCTGACAGGCAAAAGGAGAGTAAAGCAAAAGCTAGGATAAGGATGTTGCTCCAGCAGGCTCCTCCACCCAGGCTGTCCCTGTGCTCCCAGGAGTGGGTCAGGGCTGGCTGGGGGTCCCGGGGAACTCCACACCACTGATGTCCCTGGCAAGAGCCAGCAAGGCTCTGCTTTGGGATCCAACTGCTACTTGCCGTGCACTTCAGAACTACAGAGTTTTGTTACTTAAAACTTCGCATAACAAAATCTGGCACTTACCCGAGTGTTTAAACCTTCCCTGACTTCTCTCGGGGCAGCAGGCGCCTTGGGAGGCGGGCAGGGTGACACAAACCCATCCCTGAGCAGCAAACCCAGAACCCAAACCCGCCCTGGGCGGTTCTGCTGAGGGTTTGCTGGTCCGGGGAGGGCCCCAGGGGTGGGCGAGGAGCAGGAACTTACCTGGGGGCTGGTGGTGGGTGCAGCTGGGGCAGCACAGCCCCTCCTGCTCCGGGGGGGACGGTCCCGAGAGGCTCCGTCTGCCAGGGCTGAGGGGAAAGGCCGGGGCAGCCGCGCTCCCCAAGGCCTGTGGGGCTCAGGATGTGAAATCAGCTATTTGCTGGGGCATACAGCGGTAGCCATGGCGACGGGCTGCGGTTAGCCTATGTATTTTCTTAAAGAAGCAAAAATTACTTTCAGCTAATAAAAAAAGAAAAAAAAAGAGTCCTAAGGGGAAGTGGTGCTGTGTTGTGGCTGCATCTGGAGCAGCAGCACAGCCTGGATGCTGGGGACACTCGTGTCTCAGCCACCATGGGGGTCTGGGACATACGGGTTGAGGACGTCCCCACTGTCCCCATTAATCTGCCCCAGCACCTGGTGGGGGACAGGCTCGGGCCATCACCCACAGCCCAACAAACTGGGCAATGGTCCCAGGGCTCCCTTCCTGCTGCCAGCCCCAGATAACAGCAGGCTGCCAGCCTCCCTCGGCCTGGCCTGGTTCTTTCTGCTGTGGTCTCCTCCATCTCCAGGCTCCCTGCACCAGCCCCTGCCCTGCAGGACAGGCCAGCAGCCTCCCTTGCTCAGCCCCAGGGGAGAAACACAGCATCCCATCTCTGCCCCTGCTCCCAGGGGTAGATCNGCTGCGGTTAGCCTATGTATTTTCTTAAAGAAGCAAAAATTACTTTCAGCTAATAAAAAAAGAAAAAAAAAGAGTCCTGAGGGGAAGTGGTGCTGTGTTGTGGCTGCATCTGGAGCAGCAGCACAGCCTGGATGCTGGGGCAGATTAATGGGGACAGGCTCGGGCCATCACCCACAGCCCAACAAACTGGGCAATGGTCCCAGGGCTCCCTTCCTGCTGCCAGCCCCAGATAACAGCAGGCTGCCAGCCTCCCTCGGCCTGGCCTGGTTCTTCCTCCGTCTCCAGGCTCCCTGCACCAGCCCCTGCCCTGCAGGACAGGCCAGCAGCCTCCCTTGCTCAGCCCCAGGGGAGAAACACAGCATCCCATCTCTGCCCCTGCTCCCAGGGGTGACCCGCGGGCTGGAGCAGCCTGGAACCCCCTCCAGAGGATGCTGCAACAGGAGGAGCACCACTGACCTCTCCCTCCTTCCCACTCCCCTCCCAGCATCTCCCTCTACTGCTGTCAGAAAGCTGTGGCCAAGGCTCCAAGGTTCACCAGCTCATGCTCTTTCAAAGCACCAAGTGAAGCATCTCTCCAGGACCTGCTGCTGGGAAGCAATGAAAACAGGGATTGTGCTCAGGAGAGGATGCTGGCTGTACCATGCCTAGGTGTGCCTTGTGGGCAGAGACACTGGGCTACTAATTCCTCCAGGATGAAGCACCAAGAGCTGTTCTCTGCAGAGCACGATGCTCCAAGTGTGACACTTTGACACCTTTTACATAAATATATATATAAATAAATGAAACTTACCTCTATTCCTGGGAAGTAGGGGATTATTTACAAACCAGGCTTTTTCCACCCAAAAAGCCCAACAACTATTAACAAAATATACCTTCCTGTAGACAACACCAGGAGATGTGTTTTTATTTGTTGCACAGTTCTTACACTGCTGGGTAGAGCCTGTTAGCAAACATCATCCCTCCTTGGCTCTCCAGGCAATTCCCTGTAGTGGGGTATCAACAGGTGGGCTGGTGAGACATCCTGAGACCCTGTGGTGTCAGGTACAGAGTTGGGAAAGGCTTCACTCTCTGATCAGAGACTAGAGCTGCTCATTAATTACTGATTAAAGCCGAACTTGTGGGCACATTATTGCTCAGGCTGTTGTTTGCCTTGCTGTGTGTTTGCAGAGCGTGGCCAGCACCCAGATGCTGGGGGAGATGGGTGGTGGCTGTTAGGTGACAATGCTTTCTGGATAGTGATTGTTTTCTACCAGTTTTCCTTGGTTTTGTTGTTATTCCTGCTGAAGAGTTGTCCAAAGCCTAGGGTCTGTCTTAGACCTTGTTCAGCAGATATTAGAATACTGACCATGGCAATGACTTGTGTGTCTGGTTGGAAAACAGAAGCACAGAGCTGCTGCAGTCAGAGATGCCCCCTTCACACTCCATGTTACAAAGCTCCACAGAAAGCCCCCAGGGAGGAGCTCGGGGCAGGCTGCACAGGGGAAGTTTATAATCAGTATTTCTAAGTATTTTGGGGGGAATTAACTCTCATTAGCTGCTGTTCTCTGTGAAAAATACACTTGAGCAAGAGGCATAAATGCAGGAAATACCATCTATGTACTTCACAGCATTTGCAAAGGATGAAGGATGTGACTGGCATGTACACTTGGATATCACTGGCATATACAGTACTTCCCAGTTAGGACATTCAGTACTCAACAGAGCGGGACCTCAGAGTAGCCAAGGAGTAGCTGGAGCTCAAATTAAACAATTCTCCAGGGAAATTGTGCTGAAGTGGGCAGGGATGCAGCCGGCTCCCTGGGTAGCTCTGCACAGAATTCCCACTAACACAGGAAGAAAAAAAAAAAAAAAAATTTCTTTATAAACCACATCAAACATAACAAGAAATTCCAGCAGGGAACAGCCCCGGGCTGGCACACACAGTCTGACATGTCCCTAGGGATCACACAATCCCACTGCTGCTGGCACAAACCTCAGGTATGAACCTCCTGACTTCAGTGAAAGTTCTGCCCATTTCTTGCTGCCAGGAGCCAGGCAGGCACACAGAGCTTCATGCTGTATGTAACCCCTAAAAATAAGAGTGCACTCCTAGGGGGAGTCTATAAAATGGGCCAAACCCTTCCCAAGCCTGGGCTCTGGTAACCAAGCTGGGCATCCTTCTGCGTCAGTGACACCATGCATGGGGCTAAGCAGCAGCAACACATACAGAGTTCTCTCTCTTTTCATATTCTGGTGCCCAGCTCCAGCAGCACACATCCCCACGTGGCACTCCCATCACTGGTACCATTGATAGTTACCAATATCAGGCTTGCACAGTAGAGAAATGTTTATACACCATGAGATCCTGCCCCCACAAAGAAGCTGTGTCTGCTAGCATCCTTTAAAAACAAACCTCATCCCAGTGTTGCACACATTACTGCTCGAAACTGCGGCGGGCACGTTTGCAGTTTCCTCTCTTCCTTTCTCATTTCACAGTTAGCAGGGCTATGACACGCCAACAGCATTTTTTAAAAATCAGCATTCCCCTTGCCCTGGAGACCCGTTGTGTGTCATGTGTAATCACACCCATGCCTGTGCACCTGGTGTGATGGGAAAGCCTTAGCAAATGTTTGCCAAAGGGAATAAAACTTTGGGGTACACCTAGGAGTGGTAAAATACCCATAATTTTCTGTTTTTAGAAAAGCCCATCCTGGTGCCTCAGAGCAGAGCTGTTTGTCACCCAGGCCAGTCTATGGACATCCCAGCCCCTGGGGCCATTGGGCAGGCAGGAGGAAAAACTGCCTTAAATATGGGAAAAAAATCACTAGCACCCATTAAGGATAAACTAGAGTCACTGATGCTTTATCTGCTCAGATAAGGAGGAACCAAAGCCATCTGGGAAGCACGTGTACGCTCAAGATCAAGGAGAGGATCCCTGGCACTCTGCTGCATATGAAAGCTGAAAAAAAAAAAAAAAAAAAAAAAGTGAAAAGGGAGCAATCCAGGCCATTTCCAACAGGATGGAACTGATTCTATCAGGCTGTTTTCTTTTTTCTGTGTATAAAGGTTTTCTGTTCTGAATTTATCAATAGCTTTACCACTTTCTTGTTAAAGATTATGTTTACCTGGCTGGTCACTTAACTTCGTCTTTTCCATTATTATCCTGATTTTTGATCAGGTCTTTGGCTCTACTTTGGAAAATAATGATCTTAAAATTTCTCAGGGGCAGGAGCATTTTGTTTTGTTTGAAAAGAATGAGGACACTGATTTTTGTGAAGGGTTATCTGAATCGGAGGAAATGTGGGAAACATATGGACAAGCTCTCCTCTCCCTAGCTGGGAGATAAAGCATCCTCTCTCCTAGTGTTCATCCCAGGGTTTGCAGATAACAGCTTTGCCTTCCTGCTGCCTATCGTGTCGAACAGATCCCGACTGGAGACAACGGTCTCTTCCCTGGTGTGGGAACTAGGAGTAGGATCCTACTGTTTTTATATCAAGCACCAGAGTGATTAATAATAATAATAAAGTGGGGCTGTGAAAGACCCTCTTGTACCTTTTTGTGTTGTTTAGGAAAGCTTGCTGCTCTCCAGGGAGGAGTGGTGGGAGCAACGCCATGGGCACAGCAGCCCTGGTGTCAGCCAGCAGTGCCTCAGCTTCCCTGAGCTCCATGTGACATAGAATCACAGAATCTTTTAGGCTGGAAAAGGCCTTTAAGACTATTGAATCCAACCCTGAGGAGGTTGGCTTGAGGAAGTGTAGTTGCTGATTATGGAGGATGGGCAGTACATAAATGCAAAACACCCCAGGTAAAACAGCTGCTGCTTATTTGGGTCCTGTGGTTTGCAATTTGGCCTTTCTGATGTTAGATCCCAAACAACATAGGTAGCCATTAATAGCCTTTCTCCTGGATTCATTCTTTCTTTCCTTCCTTCTTTCTTTTGTACCAAATATATTCAGGCATAAAATAATCAGTAGCTTGGAGCAGGGAGCGTGGTGGAGAGCAGGCTCTGAGCCCTCCAAACAGCTGGCTGGTACAACCTGTTTATACTCAAGAGTGTTTTGCTCCTTGGACACCCTCCAGCACAAGCATGGCATTTCACACCAGCAAGCCAGCCGGGCTCCCCTGCCTGTCAGGCTTCCTGCTAAAGGAGAACAGCTTCCCTGCACCTGCAAACTAACTGGGTTTAACAGTCTGGATCCATAAATATTCTCATTTCATTTCAGGAGCAACATACGTGCTCTGCTAGCGCTACTGGACTGGTTCACACCCCACCCTGACCTTCTGTTTATCCAAATCCCTTTTCTTTCCCTCTCTCTCAAACACTGGTGTAAGAGCTGTGACACAGTCAGTTGTCAGTAGCAGCTCTGCTGTTGGACACTGCTTTCCAAATCTCATCCCACACCATGGGAATAATGCAGACCTCCAGCCCCAGCACGGTGCAGCCCTTCAAAATGCTGCTGCCCCCAAAGAGTCCCAACTGATTTCACCTCTTCTGAAGCCCAAGGAGATGCAGAATGGATCACCAGGCTGAAGTGTTTATTATTTCCTCAGCAATATGGTTTGTTCCTGCACCAGTCCTCCTGGTGCTGACCACCCCCTGAAGGACAGGCTTCTCCACACTGGGGGACTGAAGCCTGAGAAAGGCAGGTGCCTCATGGAGCAGAGCCACAGATTTTCATGAACAAACCAAGTTTATCTCCATGTGCTAAAAGAAAGCATGTGCTGTCACTTCCCAACACGTGTCCTGGCACCATGTGCAGCCTCATGTCAGCAGCCCCTGCTGGGACGTCACTGCCCCCCCTGAGCAGCCCCTGCCATGCTGGACACACCAGCACCCAGCTTCTCCACTGATCTGGGGGCCTAGTGCTTTATTTAATTTTCTTCTCCAGCTCTTACTTTTACCAGCCCTCTGCCCAGCACAGAGCCAGCAGAACCCCTCTCCTTCTCCGCTTCCCCCAGCCTCCCTTTTCCTGCCCAGCAACAGCAGCACATTCCTGCCCACACCCACTCTGCCAAATTAAACATTAACTCCTGGAAATGCTTCTCTTTTCGGCCTCTCACTTATCTTCTGGGTGAGGCTCCTCACAAGCTCTGGAGTTTGGCAGTGCCAGTGATGCTGACAGCATCCCCTGGCCTGCCCATGGCACCTCCTGGCCGTGTTGACAGCAGCAGCTCCCCAGGGGATGGCTTTTTGGTTCTGTGACCCAGCATCCACCCCATCTCCCTCCTGACAGGGTCCCTTCCCAGGCTGCACCCAGCCCTGGCCGCTGGCACCACTGGTGTTGGGAGCAGATGTTCCCCTGCTGCCCCATCCCTCCACCTCCCGTGGGGTTTGTGGGACCCCTGCCACACTGTGCTGTCACACAGTCTCATTGTCCTTCCTTGCCACATCCTTAATGATACCAAAGGTGACCTGACTTCACCTCACCCCTCTGACACGGCAGTGAAGAAGGATTTGTTGCTTTCACAGTCCTCCATCCCCCCTGTCAATCCCTGCAGAACTGGCTCTTCTTTACAAGGCACATCACCAGAAAGAAAACAGCCAACGTGGGGGGTTTCTTACAAAACATAGCTGTCCATTAGCTGACCTTCACATTTTAGGGCCCTGTATGGCCAGACAAGACCCAGCTTACCCAGCCCCAGTGCCAGCAATGCCCTGGGCAGCCACTGAGCAGCTCATGTGTCCAACAAAAGGAGAAAGCCCAGCAGCCACCACACACCACCAAGAGCCACGGCTCATCCCTCCAGTGTTCTAATTTGGCCTTCACGGGCCAAATCCCAGCACTCTTGCCTTTCTTTTTTTAACTAAATACCAAGTACTAGGCTTGTGGGCTATTTCACAGTTGAAGGCCCACAGGATTTACACAAGTGTCTTTTCATTTAACGATAAAAACCTGATATTTTATCATGGAAATATTCCCTCCAACCTTATTTGCCCTCCCTTCGAAGAGCCCAAGTGCCCAGGTCACACCTGAGGAACACACCACAGCATTTTTTGTATCAACAGGAAACATCCTGCTAGTGAAAAATAAAATAAAATAGGATCTGGAAACTTGCCCTGGTAATGCACTGACTTTTCCACAGGTCAGTGGTGGAACAGACATGGTACCTGAGGTGTCTGTTGTGCCCTGTGCCCCCCACCTTTGTGGCCAGGCTGGGAAATGCCAGGGGTTCACTGGGGACCATCCTGATGCTGCTCTCCACCCTGCACTGGGGCTCATGCTGGGCACAGGCACTTCTCTGTCCCTCCCACCACAGCTCTTCCACCTGTGTTTTCCCCCAGGAACAACACTGTTTATGCCAAAATATCATAACAGTGCAGCAGCTTCAACTTCTAACTTGCCTGTGCCCTCTGGGATGGGTCTGTCAAACCCCCCAGATGCTGCTGGGCACTTCAGCTATTGAATGACAGCTTGGGCTGCAGCCAGAGTTCACCAGCCACATTTAGAAACCCAGAGATTCTTCACAAAAAGACACTGCACCCCGCTACTTACTGGATGCTTTTAATATTTAACTAGCATCACGCATGCTGCTGTGCTAACAGGAGCACTAAACTCTGCCCTGCTCCAGAGCTCTGGCATTTTGGCATTTTATCAAAGTATTTCTTTTGCCTCACAAGAGGGTTTGGTGTATCTGCAACCCAAAGCAATCGTGTTTTCAAAGCATTTTTGTTGCAAAACTGTCAAATTGCACAAGTGGAAGCACACGGCAGCTCCTCCATGACACAGGACATGGCAGTTTCAGGGACAGAGGTGTTTTTAAAGGATCACAATCTAAAGGACAACTTATCCTTATTTTTTTTTTTCCCCTCCAACATTTGTTACAGCAGCATCAGCTGATGAGCAGGAGCTTGCCAGAGCGGGGCTGGCTGGATTCACCACTGAAACACTGAGACCTATTAATGTTGCCAGCTCACTCTAGCACTGAGGAGCAGAATGATACACAGCCTGGCAGGGAGGGGAAAGAGGCACAGCCTTCCACGTACAGGAAAATGAGAGACAGCCTGGCGTGGATAGGGAAAGAACACACAGCCTGGCACAGGCAGGCAGTCAGAGGCAGCCTGGCAGGTATGGTACCACTGGGATACCTACAGCAATGGGAAGTGGGTGACAAGGGACACACACAGCTCCCCTCTGCCAGCAAAGCAGATTAACATCACCTTGCAAAGCCAGGTTTCATTCTGATGTGAACACAGGGGTTCCTGCAGGGGAGCCTACACTTACACATCAAGAATTACATTACAAGTGTGGCTGACCCAGCTTCCTGTGCCCCACTTACCTTTACTCAAGAGAAAGCTGGTTTTTTAGTTTGGTTTTTAAGGCACTGAGTGCCCTGCTGCAGCTGGTGACAGTGGTGTTCAGGTTTTGTACAGCAGGGTTTGGTCCCCCAGCTCTCACCCCTCTTTGGAGGCCAGACCCCTGGGACTGTTGGTCCTCTCCTGCCAGCCTCCCTCCCCCTGTCTCTGTGCCCTTGTTAAAAGCCCCTTTCCAAATGTCCCAGAGGACTCTGTATATAAAAACAAGAAAAATCTATATCCAGTCCAGAAGCCCAGAGATCATTTTGCATCCGCAGGGCAATGGTGATGGTGCAATCAGACACTCATCCTCAAATGACCGAGATGAAGAGCTGACAGAGACCAGGGGAAACCCTGCAGCTTTGTCAGTGTGAGAGGAGTAAAACCGAGAAAGAGGGCCCCAAGGGTATACACCACCATCCCCACCCCTGGGGATTTTCATATTTCTGAAGTATTTAGTAGAGGGAAATAATCATCACGGAGGTCTGCCAGCCACACCACCCCCAATGGACCTTGCTCAGGAGGGTTTGGGTCATGCTCTAGGGGGCAGGGGGTGTTCCAGGGGGACTGCAGACACACCACTCCCCCTCCCCAGGAGCAGGACAGACCCCAGACAGACCCCAGCAGCCACCTGAGTGGAGAAGCTGTGCTGCTTCCCTGCCAGCCCTCTCTCCCCACCCTCTGCAGGGGCTGCCACCCCCTTGGAAAACTGCAGATTTGGGAAGAGGCCTCATGCTCTTGGACAATGTTTGGGGCAGTGCAGCTGGCAGATCTTTGGTTTGGCTTCTGCTGGTAGCAAAGCCTGGAACTGCAGTGCCTCACATTGAATATTCTTATTAGCATAAGAAAAAAAACCTGCTTGTGAGAAACGCTTTCTGGGCAAGATACAGAAGGCTGCACAAGGGTGCTGGGGAATTTGTTGACTGTGTTAATCCCAGTGGTAATTGAATTACTCTCCAATTTCTTGTAATTAGAAGTTACAAGACATCAACACAGTGATTAGGTCACTAAATGACAGACAGCTTGAGCTCCCTATGTGCTGGACACCAGTTTTGGGGTTCCAGGAGGGTAAACTGACTGTTCCCATAGGTGGAAGGGTCCCTCTGCACATTGTTAAAGCCTGCATCTGCCTACTCTGAGGAATTAACCAACACAGATAAAGCACTTGAGGGCTGGTGTTGTGTTCTCAGCATCTCAAGAGGCCACCCTGCTTTGGTGTGACTGCCAGCAGCCCTCATCCACACACACCCAGACCCATCTTTCCCTGCCCAGGTTAGAAGTTATCAGGTCAAAAGAAAACGGGAAGACAAAAACATCACCCCCGTCTTCCTTTCATCTGGCCACCTCAAAACCCCCAGTCCCAGGGGTTTTTCTGCAATGCTATTGCTGGAGAAGGACAGGGGTGCTGAGGTACCTACCGCTCCGCCAGCCCGCGGCGACACGCAGAGCCCCAGCAGACCAGACAGACAGAGCACCCCACAGCCACCTGGCCTCCACACCACCCAGAACATCCCTCCTGGGACACAGCTGGGGGCAGAGCAGCTCTCCCTGTCCCAGCACCCCCGGGCACTGGCTGGCAGGGCTGGGGGACGGGGCACCCCGGGGCAGAGGGCAGCATCTCCACCACGCTGGGTTAATCATTAGCTTCTCCCCTGCACAGGAGCTGGGCTTCCCAGCTCAGTGTTTAAGGCTGTGCTAGTTAAGTAGTAAGCATAGATGTGTGTCATAACAATCATGTTACATGTAAATTAATATTAGGTCAATATTTTTTCAGTTTTTGTTTTTCCTCATGGATACAGCACCAGCCTTTGGGGGATGGACAGCCCAGCAGGCCCCCCCTGAGGATGGGCTGCAGCAGGGCTCTGGCTGAAAGGTTGCCCAAAGGTGCTGGGGTGGGAACTCCAGATGAGAGAAGCAGCAACAAAAAGCAGGTCAGATCCACCCAGTGTTTGTGAGATCACTGTAACTGAAAAACTGTCCTTGGAAATGCCCCATCTGGGATCAACTGAGTAACAGAAATTTGGGGAAGGGGCTATTGATGGAGGAAGGAGATGGCCAGCAATGGAAATAGCTTAAAGATGACAAAAGCTGCTGCGTTTGGGTTCTGCCAAAGTATTGGTACCTGACTTTTTAGAAATGGATATGAAAGGTCAAGTTGCAGGAAGACACACACACACAAAAAAAAAAAAAAGTGCAGAGCTGACAGCAAGTCCATTAAAACAGATTTACAGGTTGCCTGTTACAGGCATGAAAGGGAAAGGGTTTTTAATGTAAGATTTAAGCCCAGCACAAGGAGTCAAACCGAAGTACCTTATGCTGAGGAACACTGTTACAGAAAATTACTATGTCCAATATATCTTTATACTTTACAACAGGTTGAATCATTGTCATGACACCCAGCAACTTCCATGAAAAAGCTGGTTTCTCTTTGATATAACTCAAAATAGGAATCAAGCCACTAAGAGGAAGAGTTTCAGTCTGTTTATTTTGATACGTGCCCTGTGTAAAGCAATCCTGAGTGTTGCACAGGGCAGGCTGAGATCCATTTTCAGAAGTGTGCAGGCTTATCCTCCCTTGCACAGGCAGTGGGTCTTGAAATCTGCTTTCATGAATACCACAAAAGTCAAACAATACTCCTTGGAACCTCGTATATTTTACAGTAAGCAGAGGAACTGTTAATGAGAACAGGATAATTACAACTAAACACTAATTCCTCTCCATTTATTTTGGTACCAAGGTCAATTCTGATGTTATTTCTTCCCTTGCCAAGTCATACCAAATACTGTGCTCAAAGGCACTGCAGTCAGGAGAAAACAAAGGATATGTTAACCTCTGATGGCAACTGGAAAATTAATTTCTGGCTTCTCTGAGGGTGATACTGCAATCACTCTAGGAAATAACAAAAATTTAAACAAAGAAGAGAGCATCTGCCTACCCTGGCACAAGATGAAGAGGAAAAGGAAAGATGTGCAGCTGGTCTCAGGCAAAGATGGGGATGAGGACTGGGACAGCCACTGGGGGCTTCTAAAAGCCTGAATTCAATGTGATTTTGTGGGAAAAAAGGTTTGGGATGAGATCTGCAAGTGTGGAGCAGGTGGACTCTAATGAAATATTCTTTCACAGCAGACAACCCTGGCTGGGTGGAAGAATCCTGTCTCTGCTTGATTTAAATTACACCCACTGATACCTTGGCTTGAGCACAGAGACCCCCAGTGAAACCCCCAGAAAAGGCTCCGTGTCCCCCAGCCCCACAGCCCCAGCACTCAGGGCTGGGCAGGCAGCTCCAGCTCTCTGCAGGGTTTATTTCTGGCACTACAGGCACTGGCCCAGGCAGCTGCCAAGAACTGACAGGGTCTGCAGCCCAAATGCCCAGCACATCGTTTTCCCAAACGGGAAGATCGTGTTTCACAGGGAATTATCACACTGGAACAGCAAGCTGGGACACAGGCAGGAAAGTCAAGTCAGGAAAAACATCACTACCACCAGACTTGTGTGTTAGTACTTAAAATCCCCTGAGACACGTTTCCCATGGGGCTGAGGCAGGTCCCTGCATTACAGGGTTTAGATGGGACCAAACTGCTGACCCCCCCAGGAAAAGTCTCTCCCCTCTTCCCCTGCCCAATGCTCCAGAGCAAAGCCAGAGGGATCAGCATGGATCAGGAACGTGCCAGCTCCTCACCAGCTCAGGCAGCAGGTTCAGCTGCACTTTCAAGGGAAGTACAAAGGAAAAACCCTTCCAGATAGTCAGATAAAAGGGGAAATTTTTTTTTTTTTAATCACTCATTAACCCTACGATACTGTAGATCCCTGCTGGACCTGACAGCCACCTCCCCAGCCACCCCAGGCAGGGTTCTGCCCATCACAGTAATTTCATAGTGACCTCCCCAACATGCACAAAAACTACTGAAGGGAGGTTAGGAAAAAACAACCTGAAAACCAAATAGGCAATGAGAATAAATTGCTCTCCCATGTCAGGACAAGGTTCTATCCCTGTGACAGAACTACCTACACAACCCATCAACACAAATGTCCACAGGGGAGGGGGATACCTAAAATTTCCCTGCAAATATACCAGTTTGGAAATGTACAGCAAGGACCACAATTTCTCTGAGCACCATAAAGAACACAAAGGAATTGTAAAGTACCTCCTCTCCTCTCAAACACAGACTGTTTCATATAAAGTTATGGCAACTGCCCCTCATCCATAAGCTTTTTAACTCAGCCTGTGCAGAAAGGCACTGAACAGGATGGTGTTTGTTTTCCCTGGCTGCTGCTCACCCTGCAGAAATCACCAGCCATTGTGCTCCTTCCGAAGGAGGATTTCCTCTAGTAAACCTGCCAGGAAGAAACAATCAGGCATCCTGATAGCTTTATTTGGTTAGAAGAATGGTAAACTCGTGCACTGCCACCAGGGGCTGGGCAGGGACGGATTAGATGTCAGCAGCCCAAGGCTCATCCTTGAAAGTGAGGTCAGTGGGAGATTTTCCATGAGCTGATGAGGGGAAATCAGGCACAGGGCTTGCTTGTTTGGTTGATAGTTTAAAGGGAAAAAGAGAAAGTCCAGGGTTTTTTAAAGCTGCCTTACAGCTACCATGACAAGGGTGGGAAAAGCACATCCTGAGTAGGTTCCCTTGTAAAGCAGCTCTGTGGGACAGCCCTTCTGCACACTGCCTCCCATTCCCTGCAGAATTCCACTCCCATTATGAGCAAAGTGAGACCCTACAGAAGTTAGTAGAATAAATGTCCGTCAGGGACCTGCTGCTGGAAAGGCAGAAGGAAGGAACAGACCACATCAAAGTACTCTCATTGCTTATTTCAATGCCAATATGCTTATTAAAGCAATATTTTCCACTGCAAGACAAATAGTGCATAATTTTATACCAAAACACTCTAAACTTATCTAAAACCCTTTAATAGCTTCTAACGATCAGCAAACAGCCACGTGGTTAGCAATGTAGAATCCCATTAAATCCCTCTGAAGGTGTCTCAGCAAGTCAGCATCCATCACACACGAGTTGACTCAGTAGCAATCTGGTAAGCTGGGTACCCTGCCACTACATCTTAATATTCATTGTTCACAAAACAAATCCCTCTGCCAAGAAACAAAAGGAGATGTGTAACCAAGGCTGGTCAGGAGCCATGGAAGGAAAACTGGTAGCAACTTGTAGCACATTGCTAATTCATCCCATGCCTGCTCTGGTTTCATCACCACTTTCACCTGCTCCATGATTTATTACAGGGGTTAACATCCTGCTCACCAGCACCACAGCTAGAGAAGCACTTTCCCCGGGTCACAGACTTGATTGCACCTTTGAATTGTTTACTATAATAGCCAGAAGAGTCACCACATTAGTTGTTGATTTCTCCTGTATCTGTGAGAGCAGCCAGCAGGCTGGCACGGGGAGCTGGGAACCCCCAGCGAGCCCCCTGCTCCAGGGCATTCCTTACCCTCTGTTGTCACAGGACATCTGTAGCATGAGGTGACTCTGACATTGTCATCTCCTCAGATACCTGCTGAGATGTGCTGCAACAGGCACAAGGCAGTGCTTTAAAATAAGCTGATGACACATCACTAGAAAGAGAAGAAAGGTCAATACCCAAGGATGTTCTTAATCACTGTCAGATGATAAACTATGAAGGAGCCAAGGCATTCATACATCAGTGCTTAATTCACTGGTTTTGGCATTTATGTCCCATTTTATGCATTTGCAGCCAAAACACATTTGAACTGACTTTTACACCTGGGGTTTGCATCCTGTGCACAAAAACCTTTTCTTCTGCCAATGCCACCCAGGCACTCTTCTGTCAAGTGCTCCTCTAACAGGGGCAAAGGGAGGAACAACATGGAAATATCCTGGGAATATGTCTATATATAAACATTTTGTATTGTCAAATTCACATCGCCATCAAAGCCCAGACAAGTTTCTGTGACATCAGCTCACACTAACCAGTTCCTGGATGGGCTCCAGCCTGCCCCAGCCCCAGTTCCCTGCCAAGCAATCAGCACATCAGCGACCCCTCTGCTGAACCTCGGTGGCTTTTTTATTGCCAATCCCTATAACTCAGACCTGGCTCCTAAGATTTACAGTCCTTTTTGGCTTTTTCGGTTCTCAGCATCCCAAGCAGGCAGCATGACTCAGGCAGCAGGCTAACGATGTAACTGTGTCACCAGGGTGTCACCAGAGAACATGGGAGCGGTTTCTGCTCTGGGGAGGGGAAATAACGACACAGGAGATCAGCAAGATCTCCATTATCTGCTGGTTACCTCAGGTGGTTTTGGGGAGCCCTGCGAGCAGAGCTGGGCACTCCTCCAGAGCTCCCCCCCCGCGCCCTTTGCAGCAGGGACGTGTCCCCATGTCCCTCCTCTGGCTGGGCAGGGACACCCCCCCGGGGGCTGCACAGGGCATGGGCAGGAGGGGGAGAACAGCCCGAGGGCAAACAGACCCAGCGCAGGGGAAGAGCATCTGCATCCTTCCCCCCAGGCAGAGCCTTACCGGTGACAGGGACAGGCTGCAAAGTCACCGCGGGGTGACACCCCCTGCTCGGCCACCTCCCACCTCGGCAGCTTTTGGGGGGACATAAATGTGATGGAAAACAGTGTCCAGAGTGTTGCTGTCAGCCCTCACCCATACAATCACTCCCGAGGCAGAAGGTCTCCATCACATGGGCCCCAGCATGGGGTTAAGGACACCTCTGGGGACACCTTTGGGGACCAGCCTGTGCTCCAGTGCAGGACAGATGGAGTGAAGCAGCCTGGCCAGCCACAGGCATCTCGGGGGGCAGTGAGCCCCAGTGCCAGCGCTGCTGTCACCCCCCGGGCCACATTTCCCAGCCTCCTCCTTGTGCCCCCAAAAGCCTCCAAGCACGGCCCAGCTCCCCCCTGCTGCCTGAGCCCTGTGTTCCCGTGTCCCCATGAGCCCAGCTGGGGCTCTGGGCTCCTCTGCAGTGACTGTTCCCACCAGATGGGTCACACCTCCTCCCAGCACTGCACAAAACCCTTGCACCAGCTTTGTCCCTCCAGCAGGTCACCCCCAGGGCTCCCCTGGGGGATGCCACCACATCCAGCAGCACCGTTTCCCACTGCTGTTCATTATTTAGTTACAAAAAGCCCTTTGAGAGCTGCTCCCTCAGCCTTACCTTTCCAGGTGACTCCGTGCTGGCTCCAGCCTGGGACAGGGGTCCTCCTGCCAGCACCAGGGCTCCTTCTTGTCCCCTGAGATGGGTGCTCCTGGGGCAGGTGGGACCCAGACTTTCCTCCTAGACCCTCTCAGCCCCACACTTATCCCCACCACATGTGTTCCCAGCTGCCCCCCCTCAGGAGAAGGACCCAACCCCACCCCGTGGCAGGTGGGACCCATTGTTTTCTTCTTGGCAGCACCCACCACCCAAGGCAGGTCTTAGGAGGGAGAATAGAATTTGTAAGATCAAACCTCACAGCAGCTGAGAGCTCAGAACTCCTTTCAAAACCCAACATACGAGCTGCTGCATTGCTTTTGTTTGTCACTCACTTGATTATTTCATCTGGAAGGTCATTCATGAGGCTTTCCCCCCTGTCCTCCATACATGGCTGAGTCAGGCAGTGAAGCAGGAGGGCAGGGATGGACAGCCTGGGTCAAAGCAGCAGTTCAGTGTTTGGCTTCACTAAAATGGATCCAGATTAAGACAGGGAAAAGTAAAAATCAATAGGAGGAGCCCACCAGCCCCACTGTCCCCGTGTCACCTGCAGTGCCCTGTCCTCAGGGGGTTGTGTTCATCCCCGTGCTGCTGGGAACCTGCTGTGGAGCTGCTGTGAGCAAACAGGTGAAAAGGTAAGCATTTCAGTGTCTGCCTTCCTACACACTGCAGCTGCTGCCTGCAGACCCCGGGGGTACTGCTGAGGTGACAACACTAAAAAAAAAAATAAATTAAAGATTGCACTTGGCTGGCTTGCAGACCTGCCTAAAGAGTGATGTTCCTCCTGGGCTTCAGGGAGGTGGTTTAGCTTGAATATTTTTAGAAAGTGGAAACCAGACTGAAAACAAGCAGCAGTCAACTGAATTGATATCTCTATTTCTTTCCACATGAGCAGTTAAAAAGCTGCCCAGGGGCAGCAGCTGGGTGGCAGGAGCAGCACAGGGGAGAGCTGGGCTGACACTCCAGGGCTTCTCCTGACTTTGCAGCCAACCTTCTCATGGCACAGCATCATCTGAGCAGCCACTGCGGTCCCCTGGGGGCAATCCTGTTCTTCTGGAAAGATGTTCTTATGAATAATTACGAAAATAATGCAGAGCAGATGCTGCACAGAGCACTGCTGGGGACCAACCAGAGCAGGGTCCCTGTCCCCTGCTGGGCAAGGAGAGGACAAAAGGCAATAGGCACAGAGGGAATTCCTAGAAATTCCCTCTAGATGCCAGGAAAAGCGCATTGTAGGGCATTTTACATATTCCCAGGTGCAGAGGAGCTGAGGTTGGGTTGGGGTGTGGATGAATGATCACCACCCTGGTGCTGTCCAGACTGCTGCTCAGGTCCCCACAGGGGGGTCCTGCTCCCGCAGCCCCTTCCCCTAAACCCAGGCCTCTCCTGCAAAGCCACTGCCCCTCTTCCAGAGGGACCCATCAGGTGCCTGCAGGCAGGGGTTAGAAGCAGCTTCTGGGGCTGAGGGGGAAGCAGAGGGCTGGGCACCCTCCCTGCTCCACGCAGGGAACATTTATTTTTAGAGCTCTTACCGCCACTAAAACATACTTGGACTGTTTTCAGTCTGACTCACGGCTGAATTCCTGTTCTTCTGCAGGCCCAGTTTTCTGTCCCCACCCAAAATGAAGGAAGACAAAACAAAATGAAACAAACAAAAAAAGCCCAAGCTGGGCCCTACCCATTGCAGAAGGCAGGAGGCAGAGAGGAGCCGGCGAGCAGCACTTGGACACCCACGGTTGGGCTTGGGGTCACCTGGGACATGAACACAGCCCAAAGGCAGTGAGGGGCTGCAGAGCTGGAACTTTAGGGTGGTTTTTCCAGAATTATGCATTTTGCATTTTGCCTGGGCAGTGAGAGGTGACCCTTGGAAGCAAGGCAGGTGCATCTGCAGGGAGGGAAGAGAAGGCTCCTCTGCAGTATCAGCCAGCTTGGCAAGAAACTTCAGTGCTTTTGTAGCCATTTGCTACAGACTATTTATTCAGTTTTGAGATAATTTCTGTGAGGAACCTTTTTTTTTTTTTTAATATATATATATCACACTTTTGCTGGTTTTGATTGCAAGGGCAGAAGTACTGCAGCAAAATACATAATGAGCAGAATTTTCATCAGTCTGGGGAAAGGTAAGTAGATGGGGCTTTCAGCAACTGCCACAGGCTTATCTCAGCAACTGCCACAGCCCAGGCTTATCTCAGCAGGGGAAGGGACCAGAGCCCAGAGGGTCTCAAACCCACCCCAGATGCTGAGGTTCTGCTGGGGAGCTCCCCAGATCAAAAAGTGGCTTTTGTGAAGGCTCATCTAACGAGTAGAAAACCAGCCACAGGGTTATGAAGATTATTAAACTGCATTTCCCCCCTGCTCCAGCCCCAGCGCTGCTGCAATGCAGGTTCCAGCCACAGGAGAGCAGGAGGAGCTCGGGTTTGGGGCGCAGGAGCTGGGCACGGGCTGGTGTGAGCTCCTCCCAGGCAGGGGGGTTTGTTCCCTTCTTCTTCGTAATTGGAAAAGGTGACCTGAAGGTGCATTTGGTTTGGGAGATCCCTGCATTAGACGCATGTGAGAAGTGGGGATAAACAGAAAGTGGGTTTGGGTCCAGCAGGAAGGACTTCTCTTTGCATTCCCCCTGGTGTGGATGGGTGGATGGGTGGATGGCAGCTCTGAAAGCAAATACAGATCAGGTGCAGGAGCTGACAGCCACGAAGTTCTAATGCAGGGGGAAAAGATAAATACAAACAGCATGTCCAGGCAGAGGGAACATGGCCCTTCCACTTCTGCTGTGGGATTGTGTACAGAAAAACAAACCAGCTCTTCTTGTGCCCCCCTAAAGCAGCTCCTGAGCTGACCCAGGAAAGCCTCCAATAGCTGCAGTTTTAGAAAAGTCTCTGACCAGCCCTGGTCTGGCCATTGCAAAGGCAAAGGTGAGCCTGCTAAAGGTGTTTCAGCTGTACATGGGACTTTCCCTGGAAGAAATTTCCTCTTTAATGTATTAGACTCCAATTTTTAAAAGTGAATATTTGGCCCAGAGTTGGAAATTCTCTCTTAGCTTCTTTTGTGTTGGGCTGACCACGTGCAGTGTCCCAGCTGGCTGAGTTACTACCTCCTGGTGCCATGGTCCTCATAAACAAGGAGTATCTATAATAGGAACTCAAGCACAGCCTTATCTCTCCTGGGCCCTGCTGCCATAACACACGTGATGGACCTTCTTCCTGCTACTGGCAGGCTGATTTAGTGATTTATGTATAGAGATTTGTTACAAAGCAAATAAAGGGGAAAGTGATTAAATAAATAAATAAATAAATAAGGATTGGCAGACATTTCTGTCCAGCCAAGACAGGGGTGACCCCTGCCTGGAGACCCTGCTCCCCAGAGGCACAGTGCTGGCAGTGGGGTGAGAGCCTGGCAGCTGAGCCAGAGGGGCTCCAGCCCTGCAGGGTCTGGCTGCCAGCAGCAGAGAGGTGGGTGCAGGGGGTGGACATGAATTGGCAGATGATAAATACCCAACACGAAGGAGGTTTTTAAACAGAACACACAGTTTATGATCAAGCAGGTACAGATGAACCACGAATCACAGAGGGACACCATGTCAGGAGGCAGAACTGAAGCATCCCTGAGGTGCACCCAGGGTCCTTCCAGCCTGCAAGCCCTTGGGCAGTGTGGGCAGGGTCCAGGCCAGGGGAGGGATCCCCAGTGATACTGGGCAGAGAACTGGCTCCTCCTTAGCTCCTGCTGTCATTATCAGACCTGTAAATGAAGTCCAAACTGAGAGTTCCAAGTTCTGCTTCAAGCTATACATTATGCTCACACTTACAGATAACTACATTAAAGTTAAGTCAATCTGGGCTTTCAAAAGTGACTGTGCAAAGGCCAGGGTGAGCAGGCACAGCTGTGCCAGGGGATATGAAGGCAAATCTCAGTTAAGAACTAAACCAATAGACTTTCTTAATTTTACTTCCACGAGCTGAATGCAGATTTAAAAAGAAGGAGTGGAAGAGATGTGTGGCTGCACCTACACCTCAGCACTGCCTCTGTGCTGCCATGAAACTCTTGTAAGAGCAGCAGCCAGACCCACTCACAAAAATACACAGACAACACCAGGAACCCATCCCCAGCGTCTCCCTGCAGCACTGACAGCATCTCCACCAGCTGCTCAGACCCTCCTGTCCTGACAGCTCTGAGCTGCCAGCCCTCCCCAGAGCAGCTGGAGATGGAAACCATCCTGGTTAGTGACTCTGGAAGGCAAACCTCCCCAGAGACTGAGTCTGCAAACACTTCCCTAAGGAAGACACAGCTCCCATCCCTGGCCTGTGCTGACCAGGGGAGCTCTGGCACATTTATCCAAGCCTAGGTCCAGTCCAGCATTTAAGTTACAGCTCCCAAAGAAGCTGTTGGAGAGCTGCCTATTTCCCTCCAAGATTTACCATAGTGCTCTTTCACTGACAGCATTACCAGGCCCTGGGGCATCCTGCTGTGGGACCACAGTGCCCGGAACATCACTGCTGGAGTGCTGGAGGCAGGGTAGCAGCAGACCAAGGTAACAGGTGCTTTTAGAGGAACACAGCCAGCTCATGCATATTCTATGGCATAAAGTTATCTAAAAAAGGCAGGAGACACCAGGGAGAGCTCTCTCTAGATTTCCACTCCACCTCCCAGCTCTGGTTTGCTCACTGCCTGGGGGTCCCTGCCAACCTGCTCAAGACCTGCCTCGTTTTTCCCATCAGCATCTCCCTGAAGTGGTCACCCATCAAGAAATAAAACACAGGGTTGATGGCACTGTTGAGGAAGGCGATGGGCCGGGTGATGATGTAGGTGGTGTTGATGATGCCCTTGGTGCAGTCGGAGACGTTCAGGGCTGGGATCCGGGAGGCCAGGCGGACATTGCGCATGACGTGATAGGGGGTGAAGAGCAGTGAGAAGATAACCATGGTGAGGACAACCAGGGTGAGGGGCCTGCCCAGCGTCAGGTGGGAGCTGAGCTGCTCCCTCCGGGTCCTGAGGAAGAGCAGCATCTTCACGTAGAAGCAGCACATGACCACAAGAGGGAGGAGGAACCCGAAGAGAGTCAGGAACATGCTATAAATGAGGTTTAGGGCAGGGTCTCCAGAGCTTGCATAATCAAGGCAGCTGTAGTCATTGACAGGAGTTACGGGCTCCAGGAAATGCACCAGGGGCAGCAGCTCCAGGATGACCCCGATCCAGATGGCAGCAGACACGAGAAGGGCTGTTTTCCTCTTCTGTAGGAAGTGTTCTCTGAAGGGGTATCTGATGAGCACGTACCGGTCAATGCTGATGGCTGTGAGGAAAAGGATGCTGCTGTAGAGGTTTGCATGCAGCAGGTACCTGTTGCTGTTGCACAAAATGCTCCCCATTTCCCACTGATCTCTGGAGTAGCTGTTCACGAGCATTGGAAGAGTGCAGAGAAACAGTAAATCAGATAGTGATAAATTGAACAGGTAGATGTTGCCACTTTTCCAGTTTTTCAGGCAGAAAATATAGCCCAACACAGCAATGATGTTTCCAGTGAAGCCTAAAATGAACTCAAGGCTGTACATGGTGGGAAGATAATACTTTTCTAAGGCTCTGTTTGTCAGTGAACAGCCACCTGTCTTGTTCATAGCCTGGAAAGTCAAAAGGAAACACCACAAATGAGTAAAATATTGTTGCATGGCTGTTTCTATAGCGCTGCTGTCACAGGTGAACACAGCATCCTGGTTCCTTGCAGCTCCCTCTAAGTGAAGACTTGAACTGGAAGAATACCTTTTCTAGGATTTCTACTTTCTGCTGATGAACAGAGCTCCCAAGAAACAGGAAAACTCCATGTGAGGAGCCTGAACGAGCACATCACCTGAAGACATCTCCACAACTTGCCAGAGGCTGTGACAGCAAAGCTCTCCTGTCACCACATCCTCACGGCCCTTGCTGGAAATCATCTGCCTCCCTCTTACCCAACCCCTGTCCCGTGGCCCCTTGCTCATCACTGAAGCAGAAATCGAGGCTGGGAAGGGGTGAGCTCAGCTCTGACAGGGTGACATACCATTCATTAAGAAGTCAGGAAAGCAAGTGCTTCTTGTATTCATCAAACCACTCCGCAGTTCTGCTCACAACTGGGGGCTTCAAAGCCACATCCACAAACTTTGTGACATCTGTTATTAACTTTCTAGGAAGTGAGAACTTTCTAGGAGTGGTGCATGATGCATTCAATCCAAGTCCAGCCCCAGGGAGGGGAGGCTGCCCTGTAGGACCTTCCCAGCCCCGGTGAGGCTCCAAGCAAAAAGCTTCTCCTCTCCCCTGGGCAGCAAGGACCACAGTCCCTGTTCTTTAAGGAATAAAGATGTCTAGGAAATTGCAGCAAGCATGAGTTTCCTGGAGGAAAGGTTTTGCTTTCTATTTAAAGGTTGGCTAGAAACACTTTTACAGCATGAAGGAAGAAGTAGAGCAGAACCTCAAGTGCTCAGTGCTCTCCCTCCTCAGACAGAGACACCCACACCCCACTGGGACCTGCAGAGCAAAGGAAGATTTTGGCAGAGCCAGGGGCTGAAATATTAGCACAAGAACGGAGGAAGAGGAATTGTTAGAGGAGCAGGATACAGATTAAGCCTGAAATCAAGCTATGGCCAGGCTCTGAAGCAGCAGCAGCGTGTCTGCCACAGCAAAGCCTGCACACACAGCATGTCATTCCTGCCAGGGTGCTGGTACCAGGATCTCCTCCCCAAGCACTGCCTCCTAGTGTAAAGGTAGATGATGGGGCAGGGTGGAGTACAGCACACACAAAACTTGATGATGTTCCACCCAGCAAACACCTGCCCTGTGCAGGGCAGGAACTCCCCCTGTCAGAGCCACCAGCACCCATCCTGGTCAGGGCAGCCTGGCACACAGCCCCCTGCCCAGGGCCTGGGGGGAAACCCATAGCCTGGAACCTGGAAGTCATAGAACAGAAACACAGAATCATTAAGCTTGGAAAAGTCTTTCAAGATCATTGAGTCCAACCATAACCCACCTACCACGACCACCAAACCATACCCTGAAATCTAGAGAACCCCGTGCTGGCCCCAGCACTTCAAATACAAAAGATAATTAAAAGCTGACTGCAGGGGCAGACTGCAGGTTTGGGTGGTGTCAGAAAGATGATGGTTATTGATCCATGGTAATGAGTGTCAGGGCAAAGCAAGGCGGGGGAGGGGACAGGGGGTTCCTTTGGGGATGCTCTGGCTGGGGCAGCACCCCCAGACACCTTACCATGGCGGGACCTGCGTGTGGCAGCAGGATGTCACTGTCCCTCCTGGTCAGCGGGTTCTGTCACCAGCAGCTGTGGCAAGAGGTGCTGCAGAGCCTGTGGGGAGGAGAGGACACGGGCACTTCCTCTTCCAGAGCCCGGCGGGGGAAGCCCTGGGGCAGAAGCAGCCAACGGGGTTCCCCACTGCCCCCCTGGCCCTGCCCCATGCGGGAAGGGTCCCACCCAAAATGCTCCAACAGGGCTGATACTGGGGGGTCTGCCAGGGCACGTCTGACCAGGACCCAGGATGGGTAAGAGGGAGCTCACTCACCCAGGCTCTCCCCCTCACTCACTCACTCAGGCAGCCAGGGCTTTTTGCCCCTCGGAGAGGCAGCACCTGGAGTCTCCCCCAGATCCTGGAGTCTCCCCCCAGTCTTGGCTTGGGAAAACCATCATGCCCAGACCCACTTCCTACCCCTCCTGTGCCCCGGGGGCTGGAAGGAACTCGAGGTATCTCACTGAGAGCTGTGATGGGAGAACAAGTTGCAAATACCAGTTGCAAATCAGGCATTTGCATCTGCGTCATGGGGCTGAGGCATCATTTAGGGGGAAAAAACCTAGAGGGACTGGGGGGTTCCCAGAGCCAGGGAAGCCCAAGGGAGAATGAAAAGATCCAACTTCTAGAGGGACTTTTCATAAGCATCCAGCGACAGGACAAGGGGAACTGGATTGAAGCTGAAGAATAGATTTAGAGTGGATCTTAGGACAAATCATAACTTAGAATCAAAGAATCATGAGGGTTGGAAAAGATCTTGGAGTTGTAATCCAACTCTTACTACCACTAAACCATCTCCTGAAGTTCCACATCTAAATGCTCCTTGAACACTTCCAGGGATGGCAACTCCACCTGGGCAACCCATTCCAATGCCTCACTACTCTTTGATTAAAGAAATTTTCCTTAACATACAACCTAAACCTCCCCTGGTGCAGCCTGAACCCATTTCCCCTCATCCTACCACTGGCTACTTGGGAAAAGAAGACCAAGAAGTTCTTCAGTCTGAGGGTGGTGAGACTCTGGAAGAGGTTGCCCAGAGAAGCTGTGGATGTCCCCCCCCTGGAGGTGCTCAGGCCCAGGCTGGATGAGAGGTGTCCCTGCTCATGGCAGGGAGCTTGGAGAAGATGATCTGTAAGGTCCCTTCCAACCAAAACCATTTTATGATTTGCTCACAGATGTCTGACCTTCCAGATCAGACTGGGGTGCAGAAGGAAGGAAAGACAGGTTTTTGGGGTGGGGGTGCACTGGAGAGACACAGCTGGAAAGCACCAGTGCTCCAAGGGGGCGGAAGAGAAGTGAGAGCAGGAGAGGTTCCACCACCTCCAACATCCCACAGGAGCCCCGGGCAGCAGTGAGCACACCAGGGGGACCCTTGGCCACCCTGCAGGATTTACCACCCCCAGTCCATGTCCCCAGTGCCCTGGCAAGGGGAAACTCATCCCATACTCAGGAGCCCCAACAGCACCCCAGTGACACACTTACTGCAGCCCACTGGTCTTCCAAGGAGTATCCTCAGCACAAACCTTTCCTCTGGGAAACAGCCTCGTGCAACCACCATCCACCCAAACCAGCTCCTAAGGGGCAGAGCAGCTCCTGGAACAGTTTCAGTAGAGCTCTGAGGGATTTCTCAAGCAGACTGGTGAAATGCCACCCTCCAGATTTAATCCTGCAGCTTCCAGCCAGTTTGAAAAGAAAAAAACTGGGCATTTGGAGCTGGAGAGAAGGGCAGGCTCTGGCTGCAAGTTAATGCATTTAAATTCCACGGGTTCTTCATTGTCCTGAAGAAATGCAATGGGAGTCAAGCACTTCTTTGTTGTCATTAAATACCCATTAGTCAATTTAGGCCGAGGCCTATTAAATGAGTCATGCATATTTAACATGACTTATCATGATCCATTTGCATTTGACTGATGGGAGTGAGTCATTGTGGAGCTGGCAGAGCTGCTCACCAAGCCCCTCTCCATCATTTACCAGCAGCCCTGGATGACCTGGGCAAATGTGTGGAGAGTGGCAAATGTGACCCCATCTTCAGGAAGGGCTGGAAGGAGGAAAAGGGGCCTGTCAGTCCCTGCTCAGTGCTGGCAGGTGGGGGAGCAGGGGATGGAGCCAAGTGCCATTACGTGGCACCTGCAGGACAACCGGGGGGTCAGGCCCAGCCAGCAGGGTTCAGGGAAGAGAATTCCTGGTTGACCAACCTCATCTCCTTCTAGAAAAAAATGTGACCTGTTTAGCAGATGAGGGGAAAGGCTCTGCCACCCCATGCCAGCCCCAGGAGTCAGGGACCCAGGAGGGTTGTGTGCAGGCAAGCAGGAGATGCCCCCTGGTACCCCCTGCCACCAGCCCCCTCTGCCCAGCGGGCAGGACAAGCATTCCACAAAGTGCCTTCCCAGTGCCTGTCTCCCAGCTCCCTCTCCATTTGTTACCAGGAATTGTACTGAGCACATGCAGGGCCTGAGAGTGGGGACAGACATGAAATTGCCTCAATTATTCCATTAATTTTTTTTTTTTCCTTAGAAGATTACAGCTTCATAAATAATGTAAGTTTCAACAAGTCCATAGATTTTCTTCTGCTCCTCCAAAGCAATAAAGCCCTTTTCTCAACATCTGCCTCCCAGGACCAGAGACAGGAAGGGGCATTTGCTGCAGTATACCAGCCCTATATGTCATACCCTAATTCGTGTATTTTTTTAATAAAACACAAATGGCAGCTTGGTGAATAAGCCCAGAAGAGAAGTTAAACACAAGGTCATGTTACAGACCCTTAAACATCTGAATATCACCATGGTTATTTTTAATGGGAAGAAATAAACATGGTTCATCTCCTAAAAACACTTTTTTTCTTCCCTCCCCTTCACTGTCATGTATTTAATGTTAGTGACTATCCACCCTATTAGTAAATTTAAAAAAGGTGTTCTAGCTTTTCTCTGAAGAAAAGGACAATAAATGAGCTACTCCTTAAGCGTCACTGAAGCTGCTTTAAAATGTCCCTTGTCACTGATAAATAATACTGGCTCCTCACTTACCACATCTTTTAAATTTTTGTGCAAATAACTGCTGTTGCACTGAGGGATAGAAAGGGGCTGAATAAATAGAGCATTTCATCTTCCATGCTGCAGAAAAGCTTTGAGGAACTGGTAACAGAGCAGTAAGGACACAAGCCTCCAGCAGCCCTGGGTGCAGTGTGTTGGGCCATGTGTGGGCACCAGTAATATTGGAAGGGTTGGATGAGATGATCCCTGAGGTCCCTCCCAACCTGACAGTCTGTGACTCACAGCATGGGCAATACCCAGCTTGGGGAATATTCTTCTGAGCATATGGCTAGAAAAAGTCAGAGCAGAGGTGTTACTGAGACAAAACTCCAAGCCCTGCTTCCTTAGGAGTGCTGAGCCATGGCTGGGTCCAAAGAAGAGAGATACAGCTCCAGTGGTCCAATCTGCTGCCTGCAGGTGGGAGCCCAGCACCACAGGAAAAAGCCTTTTCTTGGCCAAAGGCACTGCCCACCCACTCCTGTTTCTCCCCTCACAGCCAAACCTTCCTGAGCCTTCCCACTAAGGAGAGCAGCAGAAGTAAAGCAGCATCCCCTGGGCTGGCTCCTGCACATTTGCCTGCACCAGCAGCACCTCATTCAGCCTTTCCAGAAATTGGGATGCTTGAGCCACAGATTGCACTGCACTGTAATCACAGACAGGTTTAATTTCTATACCCAACACAATGGAATAAAAAAAGAAAAACACAGCAGCTATCCCATATACATTTGATCTAAATGAGCTGCACACACACAGAGGAAAAAAAAAAAAAGAATTGAATATTCAGTACTTTTTATGCAAAAGAAAAAAACAGGCTGCCACAAGTATGTCTGTGTTGTGACCAGTGTGAAACCAAGAACCAGCCAAGGTCTGCATGCAGCATTCAGGAAAGGTTTAAGCTTTACATTTAATACACAAAACATTTACAGAGGATATTTGCTCAAGACTGACAGCTGAACTAATGTTTCCCTTTCCAGCCTTTCAAGCTACTAAGCAATTTATTTAAAAGACCATATGTAGCAATTATTAGGACAATTAGAACACACGAGACATAACTTATTTACCAAGCAGAACATAAACCACACAGCAGGGCTATTGTAAGGCCAGGACCTCCCCAGGCTGCCTCTCTGGTGGAACCCCAGGGCTGTTGTTTCACTTTGTCCTTTGGGTGCAGGGATTGAAGAAACAGGAAATAAGACAGAGACTTTTTAAGAAAGAAAAAAACCCCAAACAAACAAACAAACAGCCAACAAAAACCTCAAAAACCAACAGAAAACAAACCAACAGCAGAACAACCTTTGGGCTGCGTTCCAGCCATCCCGTTGAGTTTCCAGGTGCTTCCCCCACCCATCCCCTCCCCTGGGCAGTTGGGACCCTGCCCTCTTGCACAAGCTTCTGTTGTGACACCACAATAGATGGCAAGAAGCGAGTCAAGACCCTGAGCCCCAGGGGGCTGGGGGATTCAGGAAGATTGTGGCACCCCAGGCACACCTCTGTGCCAGCCCAGAGGGACCCCAGGGCGGGGAAGAACACTTGGGTTGGAATCAGACCGATTTTCTTGCCAGGGAAGGTGAGGGATGCTCCAACCCAACTGTCCAGGGCAGCAGGGACTGCAGCCAGGCTCAAAGACCTCCGCAGGTCCTGCTGTCCCCCCAGGAGCCACCATCCCAGCTCAGAGGTTCTGGTCCAGCCACTCGATGTACTGCTGCAGCAGCCGGTGCCCCACCGCCAACTCCATGGGCCAGGAGATGAACATCATGGCCCCGTGGAAGGCATCCTGGGCATGGTGGTGGGTGACAGGGACACCCAGGGCCCGCAGCCTCCTGACATACATGAGGCCATCGTCCCTCAGGACATCGTGCTGGCAGGTGAGGACATAGGTGTGGGGCAGGCGGAGGAGCCGAGCATCGGGCGCCAGCAGCGGTGCCGCCCGCACGTCCAGGAACCCCGGGTACCGCTTGGCCAGCCCCGGGCTGCCGGGCACAGGGGCTCTGTAGATGTGGCCCTTCTTCACCTCCTCGGGCAGCAGCTTGCTCCAGTTGACAAACTGAAGTAAGTGGCTGGATTCCAGCGGGACGTGGCTGTTGGTGGCCATGGCTTCCTGCAGAGAAGGATCCGAAGTGAAATATTCACCCCAGAACCTGATCATAAGGGACCTGGGTAAAAGGGGCTTGTTGTCATTGTCTTGGTAAGATGGCAGGTTCAGGTCCAGGGTTTGAAGAGCAGGGTAAATCAAAGCCTGGACTTTGACTTTAGTTTTGACTTCAGGATCCTCTAACAGCTGTAGAAGAAAGGAGATACAAATCGTTTAAATGTGTTGGTCCTCCCACACCAACAGCAAGAAATTAAAACACATTTTTCTGCCAAAGTAGGATAAGATTACCAACAGAAACAGATTAATTTAAAGAAATTCTAAACTCATATGCAGGTCACCTGAAAGAGTATGCTGCATTAAAAATCCTCAGGTGTCAAATATTTCCTTTCTTGGAATTTCAAATATTTCTCCTTTCCTTATTTCTTCAATATTGAAGGATAACAACATTCATTAGATGTTCTTTCTGAAGCATTGATGCTTCCCAAAGTAGTAACACATGGTTTTTCTAAACCTCCAGAAATTTTAAATTCTTAAAATAGAAATAGCTTACAATAGCTCAAAAACTGTGGGTTACTGGGGCTGCTTTAATCATTTCACACAATTTGGAGCTTTTCTGTCTGTTGGATTTTTTAAGCCTGATGTGTTAGAACTCCTACAACTCCTGTGCATCTTAGACATGTGAAAAGTAAAATCTGATGAACTGAACACTGACATTTCTTATACACCACCCTTTTCCCCTCTTCACTAATAAATTCCCAACTTGTCCCTCATCTTTTGCCTTCATGTCCATAACAAATTCCCAGCCCTTCCGAGCAAGATTCATCACCATCCAAATAACTTCTCAAGAGAGCATCAACCTCACACTGACTTCATTAAACAAATCTGAGCTGTGCAAAAGGCACCGAAACCGTGGGGTCCAATGGTACCACAACATTTTTTTGTGGCTATTTCCATCTCTGTAAGTCAAAACTGCCCAAATTCCCTTTTCAAACAGCATAACTAAAACAGGCAAAATTGGCTTGAGGATGAAGTGATATGTACCCAGTGATATATACCCAGAGGGGTGCATGCTTTGGGCAGAAGTTTTTGTTCATTTTTCGAACTCTGCCTTACAAAACACTGACAAAAAACCCCACCACATTTAAATATACAAAAAAATATTTTTTTACCTGTTGTACCACAGCTGCAGCTAAGTTGCCACCTGCACTGTCTCCTGCAACACAGACCCGGTCCGGGTCCACCCCGTACTGGGCGAGGACACTGCTCTGGAGGAAGAACTTGGTTACGGCGTAGGCGTCCTCAAACTGTGCAGGGAAGCGGTGCTGGGGGGCCAGCCTGTAGCTGTGAGAGGCAAGCAGAGCTCTGTCACCTCCTGCTGGTCCCCAGGAGGAGGGCTTGCTGCTAGCTGCTGGTTATTCTCTGTGCCCGGAGAAATGGGAGGGATCCTGGAGGGTCAGACGTTTTATTACCCACCCAACTGAAACAACCACCCACAATCCACCCTGCAGCCCTGAGAGCTTTTGTTTGCAAGTACTTCAAGCTGGCAGGAAAGCATGTGGCCAAAATTAAAAAGTCACAAAACTAGATTAATTGAATCACAGAAGCTCAGGTTGGGAGGGACCTCAAGGATCCCCTGCTCCAACCCTTCTATTATGATTGTTTATATGGGATGTCCCAGCTCCCCATCAAGCTGAGACTTCAAACTTTCCAAAGGGGGGGAATCCACCCCTTCCCCTAGAAGACAATTCCAACGTCTGACTGTCCTCATGGGGAAAATTTTTTCCCTTGGGTTCAAAATAGATTAGAGATGAAACAGATTATCCCAGACCCTCATCCCACCCGGGAGACACTTACTTGACTGACACCACGACAGCATTTAACCTGTCTGAAGTCCACCTTGTCACTTGATCATAGGACCTCATGCCTGCAGTGAAAGGAGTCCCTGAGAACACAGCCCACTGAGGGACACACACAGCCTGCTCCCCTCCACAGGTGACTTCCCCAACCTCCCCATCCCGTGGCAGCCCCACATATCCACCCACACTTGTGCTTCCAGACACACAACCTGGAAGGTGTAACCCCACCATGGCTTAACCCCAGGGTGAACAAAATACATTGTTTACCCCTTTGAGCACAATACAAAGTCCTGGAGGCTCAGCTTGCATGGCAGGAAGAACAAACCAGAAGCACACCAGGGGCTGGTTAAGCTCTCATCTGCACCCACACCAAAGCTGAAGAGCTTGCCTGGGAAATTTTGGTTCATTCTCCCTGAAGCAAGCAGCTCAACTAGTAACCCAGGCTATGGGCTGGTTGTTGGGAACTCCAGCCATAGCTACTACACCTCTGATGCCAGGTTGGGTGGTGGCCAAGAGGATTGACCTCTGTCCATTTGTGTAAGCAGCAAAGGACAGCAAAGAGAAGCAGAGGGTGTGCTCTGGGGGAGAGGGGAGTGAGAGGGAAGAGGAATCACTCCTGTGAAAAGAAACATGAAAAGCAGTAGTAAAACCACAGCACACCCAACTACAACACTTCAGAAACCCCTCCTGGGCAAGCTGGAGAGCAACACCCAGTGTCAGGTGAGCACCCAGAGGGAACTGGAACCAAAGCCAAAGACACGCATTCCAGAACTGCACCAATGATAAACAAAGATGTGGTAATAGTTGACTTCTGATATAGTACAACTCCCTACAACAGATTTCTGAGGACAGCAAATAATCTCTGCCCTTCCCTAAGCAAGAAGTATGAGGCAGCATCTGAGAATTGAGCTTCTGGGAACCAAGGAAACCCCAGTCTCTGTATCCCCATTTGATTTTTACCCTCTGCCTCAAGATTTGCTGACTATGTTCTCCCAAGATGGTGCATTTTAACTGGTGAAATACCAGTTCCACAACCCTCTCCTATAAACCAAAAAGCAACATGTCACATGGACCACTGAGATCTTCCACACGTTCCCACAGGGCTGACAGAAGAGCTCACCTACGTGTCCCAGGCACCATCCTCCACCATGGAAGTAGACCACTGCCCTTCTCAGCCTGTCAGAGGGCTTTCTGGGCAGGTAGAGGCGCACAGCCACCTTGCTGAGCTCTGTGTCCCTCACAGTGATGTTCTCATCAGACATGGGAGCAACGTACTCAGCATCTGTGAGCAGCATCAGGGTATCCATGTAGTGCATCAGCCCCAGCTTATCAGCAACCTCAGCCTAAAGACCAAGACAGAGGAAAGCAGGACTTGAAGCACAGCCTCAGTTACCCCAACATGAGATTTCCATAAAGCCATAATTCAAGTGGGAAGGGACCTTTCAGGGCCATCTAGTCCAACCCCCTGCAGTGAGCAGGGACATCTTCACTCAGACCAGGTTGCTCAGAGCCCCTCCAACCTGACCTGGAACGCTCCCAAGGATGGGGCATCCACCATCACTCTGGGCAACCTGGGCCAGTGTCTCACCACCCTCAGTGTAAAAAGGGGGTCCATTCTCTATTTCCCTGGGTCAACCTCCACTCTGGAGAACTCTCCCTCGGCCCACTCTCTGGGATGTGATGTTTGGTTTGGGCCCCACCTCTGCCGAGCTGAGCTTGATAGTGCTGCACCCACCTTATGGGTCCTCACACCCAACAACAACACTTCCAACAAAACTCAACATACAGGTTCTGAGTGCCAGGTACAATTCAAAGAGCAGTGCTCTAGCTGCAGAGATGGCAGCACAAAGCTGTGTGTCCTCCCCAGCCACATCCACACCACCACACTCCCAGGTACTCCAAGTGACCTTTTTTCCAAGGCTGCACAACTAAAGCTTTTCTAATTGGTGTGGGGTGGGGTTTTTTTGTTTTTTCTTTTTTTTTTTATACTCACAGCTATAAAGTTTAACGTCAATTTCAACCACTCCTCTCCTTCCCCTGGAACATACCCATAGACACATTCTATATGTATATGGCATGTTCGTGGTGCCAGATCTCCCCCCGGCCCCGCTCCCTGCTGCCCCTCCCCAGCCCCAGCTCACCAGCTGGCCCATGACCCTGAAGCTGGTGGCCACCAGCATCACTTTCCAGGGCTCCTCGATGTCCTCGGGGATGGGGGTGTAGAGGTAGTAGGCGAGGAGGGCAGAGGCGAGGCAGAGCCCCAGCAGCCTGGCTCCCATCGCGGCTCCCCGGGACCGCCCGACCCGACTCGGCCTTCCCCCGGCTTTTAACAACCCCCAGAACCACGGGACAAAGTTAATCCCGTGTTTTCCTTGGGTCCCGGCCAGGCAGAGATTTCTGGGCTGATTCACCGGGGCAGAGGTTACTCTGACAGGAGGCTCCTGAGGAAAAAAAAAAGAAAAGTTTCCTCACCAAGGTGTTGAGCCGAGCCGCCGCTCCGACACCGTCAGAGTCGAGTCGGGAGGGCCCGGCTGAACACTGCCATGAAAAGAAAATAAATAAATAAATAAATAAACAACAACAACAACAACAATAATAATAATAATAATAATAATAGAAAGTATTGAATGTCCAGGAACTGGAGCTGCAGCCCAGCACCAGGCACCGGGCAGGACCCGGGGACAGCAGCCTGGAGCCCACTCCCTGTCCTCAGCACCTTGCTTTGGCAAAAACACACCCTTCCTCCTCCGCTGACACAGCAAACCGGTTGTGCAATCGTCAGTTGAGCAGAAAATTATACTGCTGGTTAAGTTGTGAAAGATCGGACTGAATTGCAGCAATTCTCTGCACAGAGAGTTCTGCCCGACCCCTCGGGGCAGCCCCTGCGGCTCCGGGGGTCTCAGAAACTGGTGACAGCAACTCCCCCGAGGGAGAAGAGCAGCAGCACCCACACTTGCTGCTCACACCGAGCACCCCCAGGGAGGGAGCAGCCTCTGGAGGGCAGAGGGCACGAAGCATCACGCAGGCTGAGCACTGACCTGCCTGACACCAGCCCAGGCACAGAGAGGAGGGGGCTCCAGTCAGCCCAGCACACCTTTTTCCTTGCTTACAGTGCTGGCCATCGACAAAGTACGAAAGTGCTTTAAAAATCCAGTGTTGCTACCCCTCCTCAGCCCAGGACAGGAACCTTGCTCCTTGCTGCAGCTGAGATCCCCCATTTATCAGGGGTAGCTTCAGACTGAGAGGTGAGATGTGGGTACAAGGAGCAGGTTTTGGGAACAGAGCCCTGTGCTCCCTGCCCCTACCTGTGAGTCTCCAAACTCTCAGGACAGTGCTATGACCCACCCCCTCTCACTGTTTCGTCCATAAAATGGGTCTTTTATATTTTTACACTTCAGGGATATTTCACAGCTCTGCCACAGCCATGTCCATCAGAGCAGGGCTGTGGTTTGCAGCACCAGCTGTGCCCTGTCCTTGCCCCAGCTCACCCTGGGCTTAGGAGAGAGCTGCCAGTACTTATCCCCAGACACCAGCACCTCCTGATCTCCTGGATGAGCCAGCCCTCCCGTGAACCCACCACAATTCACTGGATAAAGGGAATAACAGCTTGGATTCATCCTTTACCCCAGGAAACCCTAGAGCATCAACTTCAACAGGGGAGTGCCCATGTCGTGCCCATTTTTTAGAGCCTTGTGCTGCTCTCCCTGCATGTGGCACCTGTCATCAGCATGTTCAGATATTCCAGGCTACTGGGGTTTCAGAAAATAAGGACAGAAGAAATTTAATGTAAACAGATACGGACTAAAGGCCAGGGCTAAGACTGCACTGGGAAGAGCAGCAGCTGGATGGCCAGGGCTGGCATCCCCTGCTCTGTGCCATGGATGAGCACAGCCGGGATCACTGGTCACTGCCTGTGGCCTCCCTAAGATCAGCCCTGCTAAAAATAAGTGTTGCTACATCAGACTGAAATTTGCAACCATGCTTTGGAAAGAAGAAATGTGGGGTGGTAACTTACCTCTGTTTGTGGCAGCAGCACCTTCCTTCACCTTGCTCCCACTCCTGTTGCAGCCCTGCTGACTGCACTCACAACTGCACTGGGGAGGAATCAGCCAGCCCAACACAGCTCTGCTCAAACAGATCCCTAGGAAACTCCTTGTTTTACGAAAACCCACCAGGAAACAAACCTTTTCCAAGCAGAAAGCGATCACAGGGCTGCCCAGCAGAGAAGTATGGACCTGAATGGGAAACAGATGACAACAACCTGCCTAGGACTAAGTCATAAATAAGACAAACAATAAGACCTAAACAAACCAGTGATCAAAGGCTGTGGGCACAATCCTCTTATCCACATTTAAGGCTGCTACTGTCAACAAGGTCTGTTTTCTCCAGAAACAAAATGAAAGGGGATTCAGGAGCTGCTGGGAGAAGGCACTGGAGGGACAAAACGTTTCCCCAGCTCTTGCAAAATGACGGCTGGTGTCCCGGGCTGCTGCTGGTGGCCACAGACATTGTAGGGGGACAAAAGGCAAAGCAGCAATCCTCAGGGTGGTTCTGGTGTACGCCAGAGTCATCTGGCTATGCCAACACAGTATTTTAGGGAATAAAGTGTGAAGCCACCGGGAGGCAGCACTGCACTGCAGAGGTTTCCCCCTGCACCAGCACAGCATCCCCGTGTCCAAGCACCCAAACCCCAATCCTGCCAGACCCCCTCCCATCTGGGACTGTCACCCAGGGGCTCCGAGAGGGAGGGGAAGGGCAGAAAGCAGTGGAGTCAGCAAACACTGTCCAGGGCTGTCTCCCGTGAACCACACGACATTGCAGGAAGAAGCAAAAAAATTTTCTTCTGTCCTCTGTACCTCTGATCAACATCTACTGGAGGATCAGTGTAATCATAAGACTGTGGGGCTGAAAATCCCCTTTGGAGGGCAGCAGCACCCCACCTGCCACACCACATCTCCATCCCACAGCAGAGCAGGCAGTGAATCTGCAGTTAGGAACGGGCTCTGGGGTGTCATTTCAGCAGCCCAGAGGAAAAAAAGCAGGTCCCTTCCTGATATACCCTACAGCTCTGGAGAGGGAAGCTGATGGTAACCCTGACCCCCAGAGGCACACGGGGTCAGCAGGGCTGGCAAGCCTAGCCAGGATAGTCACTCTGAGGGGTCTGCAGCCCCCCACAGCCCCAGCTGCACAGAGACAGCCTGTCCTGCCAAGGCATCCCTCCGGCTCCACCAGGAACAGCCCAGCACCTCCCCAACCAGCCAGGAAGGCAGCCAGAGCTGCAGGGCTCCAGGACACGTTGCTCTCACTGCCTCCAAAACTAGGAGAAAAGGAAGACAAGGGTGGGGGTTTTCAGTGTGCTGGAAAGACTCTTTAAGGCTGTTATTAAGCAGTTAAAGCCATCATGAACAGGACTGTCAGAAAGTAGTGATTTACACTGAATATAATAGTTATTAAAATAAATGTGCAGTACTATCAGGAATTTCCTT
The DNA here is from genome assembly GCA_038090715.1 of Florisuga fusca. Classification (NCBI taxonomy): domain Eukaryota; kingdom Metazoa; phylum Chordata; class Aves; order Apodiformes; family Trochilidae; genus Florisuga; species Florisuga fusca. The sequence goes on from JAAWXA010000058.1 coordinate 1,882,960, forward strand.
GACAAAGGAATAAGGAACACCATGGAACAGCTCTCAGCTGGCTTGTACCTCCAGGCCAGGCAGCCCTCAGCAGAAACAGCTTCTGTTGGTTCCTCCAGCAGATCTGCTTCGTGCTGGCACCTCCCAGGGTCTGCCAGCCTCTACAGGGCAGGCTCCTCAGCAGTAAGAGTCAAGTGGCATTAAATAAAGTCACTGCTGGAAGAGGTTCATGGCCTCAGCCCATGGGCTGGCAGAGCTGGGGGCAGCACCACTGGGGAGTGGTGTGGATGTGGCAGTGCTGTCACCACCACCAGCACAGGGCTGCCTGGGCACCCCCTCACCTCGGGGCTTGGGCTCCTTTTCCCACAGAAAGTCAGGCTGGGTGCCTGCTGCCAGGACACCTCTGCACACACCTGCTCAGTGTCAGCTCCTGAATTTGAAAGGTAAGCTACCTGAGCCGCTCCTGGTGAAAGAGAGAAAGAAGCCAAACAGGAATCCTCCCCAACAAACCAGCTTTGCTGCCACAGAGCCAAGATTGCCAGCATGGATCAAACTGATCCAGGCATCACTGCCCTCCTGGGGGCTGTGGAAATGGACAGTGTGTTGCCATGGAGCCAGAGAAAGAAGCCTTCAGCTCCTCAGCTTACTTCTGTGTCACATGAAGTACCTACAGACAGACATTTGAAAATTCATCACAAATTGTCTAGGGTAACAATTCAGCATTTCTGTGATTTGCAGTGTCTGCTGATAGTCTGAGCATGTCTCTTTGGCAGCCTCTGCATGTCCCACAGACAGCACCCTCTGCAACACATCCTGCCAAGCCCAAAGGTTCTTCATCTCCATGCAAAGATTATCAATGTAAAATGCTATTTTCCCAATAAATGCATTTTTAAAACCAATCTCATGCTAACATTCCAGGTTCCATTCTCTCCATTTATTTCAAACAAAATAATTCTGCTTCACTGTACCCCAGTGCAAGCTGTCCTTGGGCAAGCTCCTTGTGACATTTCCATTGACACCACAACATGCAGTCACCATCAGACCCTGTGCCCCTCACCCCTGGGGATGCAGCAGGGACCAGGAGCTGGATGTTTGAGGCCACCCAGGCAGCACAGCACAGGAGCCCTGGACACCTGCCAGGTCCTGGGGAAAAAAAGTTCTCCTTGGAAGCCTGCCTGAAGTGTGCTGGGCTGGGGCTCCATCCAGCTGCAGGAGGAGTCAGTGGAGTGTTCTCAGGGTGAGCTGTGTGCCTGCACCCCAGCTCCCTGGCAGCAGGAGGGGGTTTATCCCCAGGAGCAACACAAACCTGCTGGGTTTTAAGTCCAGGGGGTTGAAGCTACATGTAGAGTGGTTCTGAGGGACACAGGCAATCCAGTGACCTTTGAAACACAAATATTGTTGTCTGCACTTCCCTTAACTCTGATCAAATGCAATTTTTGCAGGAAAATGGTATCTTTAAAATTGTAAAATGCATTACAGAAAGTTTAGCTTCTATAAAACAAAAGAGAAAACAATCAACCTCAGCAGGAGTTTTACTTCAAGCCACATAGAGGCAAACATAACATGATCCCAGTCTGGATGCAAGTGTAAACTCTGAGCTCCTGAGAAACTCCATCCCCTCTGTAACCCTGCCACCAGCAGAAGTTCATCCTGTCATCCCTGCCCTAGTCCTGCCACAACCAGTAACTTTTACTGTTTTTCCACAAGCTGAATTCTTGCTGTCTAGAAACAGAACTCCTGGTTTTGGCTGCCAGGCAGGTTTATCCCAGGTCTGCTCCACAGCCAGAGCTGCAGCCGCTTCCCCAGCAACCCAGCTGCTGATGCCAGCAGCATGCAATTAATGCCAGCAGCCTGCAATTAATGCCAGCAGCCTGCAATGCATGGCAGGCACAGCAGCCTCTAGGGTCACCCATCAGCAGCCCCCGAGTGCAGGAATGGGGGAGCAGTCAGATGTCCCTGCAGTGCTGGGTGCCAGGCAGGCAGCAGCACCCCTGCGCCACTGGGTGGGAGTCCTGGCACGTCACTCTGAGAAACCATTACCCACCAAGAACATTTTGGTGGTATATTGCTATTCTAGATTAATAACTTTTAGTAACAGTGAGTGTGACATCCATAGAACAGCTTTGTATTCTTAACAATGACCTTCCACAGGCTGCAGAGGGGGAAAGAGATGAAGGAGCAGTGGAAAGGACAAAAGGCACATTTTTTATCTTGCAAAATAAAGCAGTGGAGTCAGCAGGATTCATTAATTGTCTTGTGAAGTGATAATCCATGATGCCTCAAGCTGCCTACATGAGGACATTGTCCTGCCCTAGCTGGAAGTGCAGTGCTGAAGCCATGAAGAGGCTGTGGGGCCACCATCCCAGCTCAAGCTGCAGCACTGGTGATTGAGCTCCTGGAACAACAAAGGCAAGAATGACTTCAGACAGAGTGCTACCAAAGCAAGAAAACAAACTGCCACCTTTCCTACAGATAAGCACAGAAGATTTCCATCCATATCTAAGCCATTCTATCATTTTTCTATTCCTGTAGAACCTCATTTTATAGCAGGATAAAGCAAAGCAGTTGCCTCTCACTTCAGTGAGTGTAAAACAGGACCCCACCACAGGATCTACAGGGGAAGAAAGCAGGGAAACCACAGAAAAAATGGCACAGAGTAGTGTTAGATGCCTAGGAAAGCAGAGGGGAGGAGGCCTGAATGTGAGGAGTCAAACTCCTCCGTGCAATGGCTTAACAAGTCTAAAAGTATGTTATGTTCAGCATTCCTCAACTCCCTGCTGACTGTTGCTTCTGTGCAGTGTTTCAGTTTTAACACAGAACTGCAGCTCGTGATGTTGGTGAACAGAGAATAATGAAGAACAGTGTGTGCATCCAGAAAGACCATGGAAATTTCCACATCCACTTGTTGATCCAGTCCAGAAAGGAAATTAAGCTCAAACACTGCCCCTCTACAGGCATCCCAGAGCCCTCTGCAGAGCTGCTGACCACACATGGTCTGAAGGAGCAGACTGGGGAAGCTTTCAGCCTTTGTCCTGGCATGGCCCATCCAGAGCACTGGGATGGGGGTTGCAGATGGAATCAGACATTTTACATCCAAACAGTTCCTACCAACCATCCTCAAACCCACCAGCCCTGCACATCTAACGGGGGCTTTCCTCCCTGAGCTACACACTCTGTAAGACAGCAAGGATTTGAAAGCAAGCTCTGATTCCACCCAAGGAAGGGATTTTGAACCCAGCAGCTCTGCCACACCTCTGGCTGCAGGGAAACACAGCAATCAGACGGTGGAAGGCTGAGTGTGACCAGAGCAATATCAAATACACATGCATGGCACATTTGGGGCCCTCTGCACAGTCAGGGGTTGCAAGGCTAAAACCAAGTACCATTCTCAGACACAACTCAGGTCTACGTCAAGCCAAATCCTTTTTAAATGCTGAATTTCTGCACTCAATTACATCTTACTTCACCTCTTTATAACTTCATTGCTGAAAACAGTGATATATATGATTTTAAACCCTGGTGGCCTTGAACGTTGTTTAAAAAAAATAATCCCATTTATGTTTCCATAAAACTTTCAGACTCAGACTCTGGCTTTGGGGCTTGCTGAGAACCTGCCTGCAATTTTGGGCCACGTTACCCAGTGAGGAGCAGCTCTGCAGGGACCCTCACCCACCGAGTTCCTTCCCTGCAACATCATCTGCTTTGAAGCTCCCAGCACAGACCTGGGGTTCACGTGTGCCTGTTCAGCTGAGCAATAAATCATCCCACTTCAGCCTCCCTGTTGCAGAACTGTCTCTTCTCTAAAGTGATTTGTTAGAAAAACAGCAAAAGAGCTTAAAGATCTTTATGAAAATTATATATTATCTTTTTTTATTATTCTGACCTTTCTGAAGCAAACACTTGAAGGAGCCCATTGCCTCCCTCCCATTTGCTTTGTTTAATATCTAGGACCACTAAGTTAACATCAGTCATATGATAAGCCCTGAAAAAAATCAGTTCTATGATTTGGCAAGTACAAAGTTTACATCCAGCAGAGCGAGTGGCAGCTGCTGGGATAATCAAACACACCAGGCTGCTCAGCACCCAATAAGCAAAACCATCTTGGTTTTATATTTTCTCCACCTTGTATTATTCCTATACTCCAGCTGCTGAAAGCAAGTTTTCCTGAGGTCACTGTTCCTCTTAGAGCCATAATAATATATTTTATTGTCTCTTTAATCCACAGAATGAAACAGCGGGGCACACCCTGCTGACCTCCCTGTCAAGATAAACAAAGCACATCAGGTCCACACTAGTGTATCAGGTGCTGGCTCCAAACTGCTTGTCACAGACATGCCACCACTATTGGAGCACTGCTTTTGCTTCACAAAACATTTATCCACTGGGAAGGATACATCTCTGAGCATTGCTTCTCACCATGAAGGACAGCTAGATACCATCTGAATGTCACCTGGGGCACCAAGCACCACCTTGGGTGTCACAAACCTCTGCCCAGGGCTGGGATCATGCTGGGGAGCTGCACCATAAAAGAGGCAGCCACAGGAGCTGGTTCCATCAGCCTGCAGCCTCCCACCCCCAGCAGAAAATAGGAGCAGAGCTGGCAGAGATAAAGGTACGAGACCTGTGGAAAGTTTCTCCAGCTGAGGGGAGCTGGTGACATTCACTAGATAGATTTAATTTCATTTATACCCTCAAGTGTATCCAGACACTTCCAGTCTCAGGGCAGGGAGCACTCATAGAGACATCCGAGCTGGAAAGACAAAAAAGGATTGCTGACAAAGTGAGCCAGATGTGTTTGTCAGAGGCACTTGGATTTGCAGAATTAAGTCTTCTGCAGCCAATTCAGAATCCTTGGAAAACAGTGGGAGTTCACCTATGTCATCACCAGATCAGGACTTGGGTCCCTCATCCTTTCTTATTCTTATCCTTTAATTCCTAGGAATTAAATCCAGCTCCTGCTCAACCAACCAGGCATTTTCTACAAGTATTCAAGGAGATCTAGTGGATTCAAGGAATCTACAAGGAGAAAGTCCTCAGCCAGAGCAGGGGTAGCTGTATGGCACACTGACTTTGTTAGGAGACCCAAACCAAAGTTATGAGGGGAAAGGGAAAAGCCAACAATTCATTTTAAAAAGCGTCTGGTGGATCAGAGGGTGAGCATGAGGGGAAGTGTAACGTGTGTCAACAACAAAGAGAACACAGGCTCAGGATTTTTACACCACTCTCCAGATCTTACCTGCTTGGTCTCTCCTTTTTGTAGCAGGGAGAGGCGAGCGCAAGCAGAGCTCAGCCCTGGTCAGGGCAGCCTGGGCAGGACCAGCTGCATCCCCCCCTTCCCTCCCCGGGGGCACCCCAGACTTCCCCACAACTTCCAGTCTGTGAGAGGGGGGAAAAAAAAGTTATGGTTTGGGTTGAGCAAACAATTGTGTTCAGCTCCAAGTGTTTGTTGTAAAGCAAGCAAATTTGTGAGTGCATTTCAGGGAAGTCTTGAAAAGACCTCAGGGATCTGAGAACTGTCTCTGTCACCAAAGCCTCCAGCCCCTGCAGTGGTGTAACTTGGAGTTTACACTCTTGGAGAATAATCATTGAAATATTGTTGTTGTTTTTTTGAAGGATTCAGAAATGAACAGAGTCTTTTAAAAAACCAACCAAACAAAACAACAACAAAAACCCCAAGTTGTCATCTTTTTCTTTCTTTCCTTCCAGAGACAAGAGTTGTGGAAGTATTTTCAGTAAGAGGAAAGACTGCTTTAGTTCAGATGTTGGAAAACTGCTGATTTTGGCCAGTTACAGCCTTGGGTTAATCCATCTGCTTTCAACTTCAAGTGGGAAACTTCCCTTCCTGGGCTGCTCTGAGCCCATGGGCTGGTTGGAGGACACAGGATACTCCCAGGCTGGGAGCACAAGCACAGAGAGGGACAGCAAAGGGGAGCTGACACACTGGCTGCTTCCAGTGTGTAACTGCTGCCTTTGTTCTGTTAGGAAACAAAGGGAAAATATGCAAAATTTGGCAAATTAAAATTAATATCTTCTGTGTCTAAATGTAATATTTACTTGAAGGGAATCTGGTTATTTACTGATTTGTTTTTTCTCAAGTGCTTTGAATGTAAACAAGACTTTATAAATATGCTGGGAAATGTTTAAGCTTCAGCCAGAGATGGATGCTTCATTTCAGAAATTAACACTGGCTTTGGGCTGCCAGCAGGACACAGCAGCAGCATCTGGGCCTTTTGATGCAGACCAGTTGATGGCAACTAGTTTCCAGCTTACAGCTACAACACAAGCCCACGTCTTGTCATGTTACAGAGAGCTAAGCTTGCCCTGGAAATAATTTGTTCACATATATCCGAGTACCATTAGCCCTAAAACAGCACTGAGAAAAAAGGCCTTTTCTCTTCATACCAAGAAAAATGCTGGAAAGCACAAAAGTGAGAGGTGAATGTTGTCACAAAAAACATTGCTCAGGAACTGCTGAGAGAATTAAGGGCACATTCCTTTCAGCCCAATTCAACAATTTTCTTCATATGAAAACTACAGTATTAAGCTTATTGTTGTGGAAAGAGAGCACACTGCCCAACCTTTGGTAGCCAGTTACTAGCTGCTAAAAGGAAACTTTCAGCCAGCGTTTTCAGCCTGCTGTATTCTTACCCGAGGCTGGCATTAACCCCTCAATTGGTCTGACCAGTTCCAGGTTCTTGTTTCAGTCAATCAAAGACAGCTACTGCCCATTCTGACCCAAACCCGAGGTTATTTGTAGAAGGGTGATGTATTTTAGCCACAGCTGCCTCCTCACAGGCCAGCTGACATGGCCACTTCCCATCCCTTTCCTTTGCTTGGAAACCCCAGGCAGAGGCCACCAGGAGAGACACAAGGACCCACGCCCCAGGGGGGGGTTCCTGGCTCCGTGTGTCACTGTCCAGAGATGCCCTGCACAGCCCTCAGCATCCTGGTGACACCACAGCCTCTGTCTCCAGAGCACAGAGCCAGCCTCTCTCTCTAAATCATCATTTTTCCCTAGTGCAACAAAGAAAGGAAGCCATGCATTTTGGTTTTGAACTGTATTCCATTAAAAACTTCGTAAGACAGACAAAGTTTGAGATTCTTAATGCATCACCACTTAATTTCTGAGTGCAAGCCAAGGAACAAACAGAAAAGAACATTTATTTTAGTGGCTGTCGAGCTGCTTCCAAAAGCTCTCTCTACTCCTCATTCCTTAATAGAAAACAAACAAAACCAGATTGTGCTGGGCTGAATGGAAGGGATCCCAAATTCTGGAGCCTGACTCCTCCCCCAGAGGATTCCTGCTGGCCCCAGGGGTCCCATGGGAGCCTGAGGGACCTCCTGCCCCAGGAAACACCCTGGACCCAGCAAGCCCCACCAGGGCCTGTCCTGATCTGTGCACTTGCACAGCCATGGCTCAGAGCCACCCCACTGACACAAAGATCAGAATGTTCTAGAAATACCATCATTCATATCATTCAAAATTCCCACATTGCCTTTTAATCAGCAAGTCAGCAGCACGATACCAGCAGCACAGGCTTTGAACCACCCCCTGCATTGACCCTGAGTCCATCCCACTTGCTGGGGCAGCTGGCACAGAAAAGCCTCCCCAGGCAAGGGGCACTCCCCCAGGAAAGCACCCCTGGGGGTATGTGCAGCTTCAGTAGCACCTTCCTGCTGACCATGCTACAAAACCATGCAGAAAGCCTTCTTACCTCCTGCACCATGAGCACTCACAGTCCAGCTCAGCTCTTGGGCTTTCTCACCTGTAGAGCTGGCATCTTCTCTTCCCTCCTCCTATTTCAAGCCAGAAAACTTACAAATTTCTTGTGCTGACCTTGACTTATAAAGACCCATACAGGAATCTCTGTCCATATGAGCTTTCCCACCCCTAAACTGAAGCTGAACAGAGCACAGACCAACCCAGGTCTGGCCAAACAAAAGGTCCAAACTGATGCTCACCTTTAAATAGCCCTGGGGTTGTGTGCATCCTCTCAGGTACAGCTGGTTCCCCCTTCTCACCTGGAAATAATGAAGCTCTCTGGCTAAGGAAACCCACGGACAAGCTGAGAGACAAACCTCTCAGGATTTTAAAGCATTCCACTTCTAAAGTTTTAATTGTAACTGAGAAATAAAACATGATATCATTCAGAAATAGACTCCCATTTGTAACTCGGAATTAAACAACCCCACCCTGTTTCTTTTACCCAGACCTGTTTGGGCAGGGGGTGCTGGTTGGCTGTTTTGGTAGGGGGTTTTGTTTATTTGTTCAGCTACGTAAAAGATTAATTAATGGCCAGTGTGCAGAGACATCTGACTGCATCACAAACAAAAATTATCCATGGCACACATCAGCTTTTTGTTTGTTTTCAGTTAGCTGGCAGGTAGGTGTTGAGATTCTTGTTGATGAGCTGCCAGAACATCTTCCTACAACCCCTGCACTGTGCCTGCAGGTTACACAGGGTTGTAGACTTGTAAGTGACAGCTTACTGGCACTGCAATCACTTATTGTTACCTATGACACTGCCTAATTATAGTCAGCTATTGCCAAATGTGTAAAGATGGTATCAGCTATTAGCAATTATGCTATCCCAGCTCCCACTGATAAATCTTTGAAGATTATCTAAGCTTCTGTATATATATTTATACTCACGACATCTTTGCATCAGAGGAAGTATAATTACATCACTATTAGTTAATCTTGCAGTGTGATGAAGTACAGCTTTACCCAGAGCATTATGAGAAATAAATCCTGCTTTTTTGAAGAGCTGCTAATTCCTTGCTCAACAAGCCCTACCTGCCTCCTGGTGGTGAAATGCTTCCATTCCCAATGACCACATGAATAGGTTATATTCCCTGAACTCTCACATCCAAAAAAAAAAAAAAAAAAATTCTGTTGCCAATACACGAATTTTAAAACACAGAGATGACATTCAGCAAGAAGCAAAGAGACCAAAACAAGGCTGCTGGTGAGTCGGTACCTTCAAATTGTCATTTTAATAATGGTTTTGAAATTAAAACCATCAAAAAACACTCCAGCCAGTGCCTGAGATGAGCACTGAGAGCATTCAGTTGACAGCTGGTACATGACTTTAACAGCAGTCTCTGTGTTTCAGTTCATCTGCTGCTTGAGCAGATTCCCAGGTGGACACCTCTGCTCCCGAGGTGGGCTGCAAGGGGAGCAAAGCTCTGCCTGAAAGGACAGGAACTGATGGTACCTGTCATTGTAAATCAGACATGTAATTACCCTGTTTGAGGATGTGCTCCAGTGATGAGGGATAGCAGGTTTTCCCCAGGCACATCAAGTTTTAAAGAAGCTTTTCCTCTAAGCTGGAGTGAGAGATGATTCCTCTCTTCAAGCCCACCATGATAAATTCCCCAGGAAACAGAGCTTGTGGCAGCTTTTCACAAGGCAAGACAAGGTGTTTCTTTCTCAGCTAAAGAGGTGATTATCTGCCTGTAGGAAATGGACCAAGCAGGGGCTTTGGCTGTGGCCCCCTGTCATCTGAGCTGGATGGAGTTCAGCAGCAGTGGCCAGGGGGAGTCCCACCAGCCACAGCCCTCCCCACCAGAGATCAGTCCCTCCTGACCAGTCAAGGGGTGGACACGGAGAACAAAGAGCAGAGCTGAGGCCATGGGGTCACCACCAGGGATGGGACAGGAGGGCAGGGCAGCCCCCTGCTCCAGGGACACACAACTGACACGGCTTAATCTTTTCCAGAGCAGCCCAAAGAGCTGAGCAGAATCAGCATGGATGCCAGGAGGTGGTAACTTCAGAAAGAGAGATTTTTAGCTGAGCTGGTTCCAGCAGTCTAGCTGGGCAAAATCTACACCAACTGAACCTGCTTTCTGTGCTCAGACCCTACCTGGCAATGCCCATCGCCCTGCAGCAGGTATTTAACAGGACCTGCTGCTTGCTGTTGCTGTCCCTAAGCTGTGAAACATCCTGTTTTCCCCTGGATTCTAGTCTCTAGTGCTAGACACTCAGCAGCATAAGGAAGAACCTTATTGCCTCCTGGTAAGATTTTCACATTGCTGTAGGGTCACAAACATCAGATCAGCCTCTCTCAGGCTGCACCAGAGGAGTGAGTGTGGATGAAAGCACAAGGAGGAATAAAATGAAGCAGAGTGGGAATGCTGTGTGAAGGGAGCTGAGCCACCTGGAGCACTGACAGCCAGACCAGCCCTTCAGGGAACCTGTGAACACATGGGGAGGAACAGCCACTGTCCGCAATACAAGAATAAATTAAAACCCAAACATCATTCAAAGAAGAAGCATATATGTAACTCAGGTCCAATATTCAGATTAGAATCGCCCAACAAAATTTTTTTGCTGACACTGATGCAAGGTGGTGTTTAAATTGGGTCCTGCTCTCAATGTAATTTCTTTTGACTCCTGTAAATAAAGGGATCACCCACTTTCTCCTTCAAGATCCCAGCCTCGTGACTCACCCCATCACAATCTGCTTGGAGGAAGCTGATGATACACCTGAAGATCCACAAGCCTCATGTAAAAGCTCCTGATGTGCACAAACCAGAGGCAGCTCCCCTGCACTGGTTTCTGCTGCTGCCCCACCATTGTCATTTTGTTCTGACTTGTTCATGCTGAGGGTAAAGAAAAATGCCCATTAAGCTAGACAAAAAAAATCTTGAAAAGCAAAATAAGAGCATCAAAGGATGAACTCCAGCATGGGATTAGTGTGTGCACTCGGGAAGTCTGTGCATATTTGACTTCGTGGGCCTGGCTTTCTTCAGGTGTAAGTAAAGGTGAAACATGTAACACACCAAGCCCAGCCCCAGGGCCCAGACTGCCCCTGATGGTAACGTTGGCTTTGCCTGCATGAAGATCTGGGTTTTGAAGTGTGCGATGATGGATTTTACACTCACACACTGAGCTGACCTGCTCACACAGACTCAGCCCGTGTCCTGGGTTTGGTGTGTGTAGCTTGCTCTGGAGACCCAGCCCAACAGCACTTTCCCCATCCAGCATTCCTCCTCCTGGCACTACTCAGTTTACACTCAACCACACTTTCCTTGACAGAATGCAGTTTTGTTTAACAAAAATCCTCCCTTGATCTTTCCAGTGATGAATTCCATCTAAAGCAATGTCATTTAATATCAGAATTTGCCAGCAAAACAGAGAGACCAGCCTGGGTTTGTCTAACCACTGTATTTTCCATAAGGCAGCCCCATTAAATCACAACCACATTACAATGTAAAATATTCCACATGTTCTTCAGCAGCCTTCTGGAGGGAAAACCATGTATTTTTTGTAACGTAATACCCTGTTTCTCAGAAGCATAGCAGGAGCTGGGTTTTAATGACAATACACATAGTGTATCCCTAGATTAATATGCTTTTCTTAAAACTTTGACAAGGTATAGTGTGCATTTAATTTTGTTTTTTTAATGTAAACTTTCAAGTATGTGCTCTTTGTAAAAATGTTCTTCAGTCCCTTTTCAACCAGAAATTATGGAGAACAGTACAAATGTTTTCAAATGCCACCACTTTTTTTTTTTCAAACAAACTAGCATCAGCAAGTGTCCCTCCAGAAACCTTGACCTCAATAATCCAGTAAAAGAAAAAAAAAATTACTCATTAAGACAATTCATCCTTCAGACTGTAATTAAAACTTAGAAAACAGGCCTAATGATAGCCCTGCAGTTCTCTTTTTTATCTCTCAGGGGAACAGAATTCAGCAGTACCAGGGACAACGTGATCTCTCAAGTCCTCCTGGTTCTCAGGGTAGCACCTATAAATATCAGCTCATAATTTAGTGCCAGTGCTCAATCGAGGCTTTGTCATTTTTCTGAGATCAGAAGTGACAGGTGGCACAAGCAGGGGACTTGTTATTGACGTAATCTCCTACAGTGAATCAAACTAATGCCTCCTGCTTGTTTAACACAGACACCGCTGAGATGACAACAAACATCACCCAGTAGAAACCTCCAGGAAGTTCTAGCTGGCAAAGACATCACACCACACGCCACAAACAGCTTCCCATAGCTGCTGTTACCTTTACCAACTGAAGAATACAAGGGTTTTACTCAAAGTTCCTGAGCTGTAACTCCGTGCAAGCAGTGATGCAGCAGACATTCCCTGCGGTTTAGAGAGCTCAGGTTTTATTTCTAATCCTGACTGCATAAGGATAAAATGTTTTGGCATTAATTAAAGCATCAATTAAAATGCAGTTGTAAAGTTCAGCAGCTGAAGAGCCCTTGGGGAGCCCGGCAGTCCCGTGTTCAGGTACCTACTGACCTTTTCTAACACAACTTTGGGTGGAAACGTGCCATCCATCAACTTTATCACTGTCATAAACGCCAGCCAGGGAAACACAAGGAGCTGAAGCATTGATCTGATCTAAAAAGGAAGATAACCTATTCTCAAAAAAGCGCAAATTTCGGAGTTTCACATTGTCACCTCCCCCAGCGCCTCCTCCCCCCCTTCACCCCCAGCCNAGCTGCGGCAGCGGGACCCGGACCCTGGTGCCCGAACCCCGACCGCGGTACCCGGCATCCCGTCCCCGGTACCCGGACCCCAGGTACCCGGAGCCGCTCCGGAGCAGCCCGGCGGGGGCGGGCGGGGGCTCCGCGCTCGGGCTGTGAAATGAGTTAATTGTGCTGGGAATAATTGCTGGCGAGAAAGGAGCTGACGTGTTCCTCCTCCCCGCCGATGGACTGCCGGCAGACTGGGACGGGCACAGCCGGAGCCGCGGGGTGAGCGGTTCCCACCTTCCCCTCCCTCGGGAATCGCAGCTTCACCTGCCGGCAGCGGCCCAGGGGGCACAGCCACCCCCCGCCAGAAAGCGTGAGGCTGTTTCTTTAAACTAACAAACCTTTTAGATCATCGCAGAGAGCTAAAAGCTGAGGTGCGGGTGTGTTTTGTGGGTTGGTTTCTCTCTCAAGGTAAAAAAAAAAAAAAGTTCGTTTGCGTAGTAGTTTAAGCCTGAGCATCTCAGCACGGGTGTCACTGGGGGTGCTGGTGTCTTCTGCTTCCCCGGCAGGAGCCCGATCCCCTCGGGGTTGGAGGATGCCCGTGTAGCGTTCCCCAACAGGATGAAGGTGCTGGGCAGATCCTGGTGGCTGGGGACCCTGCTGGGTGCCTGCCTGGCTGCCCTGCCCTCCACCACAGGCTGTCCCCGGCTCTGTGCCTGTCCCCGTCCCACCGAGCTCCACTGCACTTTCCGGTACTTCACCGCCGTGCCCCCGCGCATCCCGCCCGGCGTGCAGCGCATCAACCTGGGGTACGTCCAGCACCGGGCTCCTGCACCCTCTGACCGCTTAGCTCTCCACACTCTGCAAAGCAATAACCAGGGGTTTCCAGGTTCAGGGCTGAAAGTTAACCAGAAGCAATAAATCCGGAGAGCTGAATGTGCCTCAGTACTCCGAGGGGGTGGCAGGCAGTGCCTGAGACCTCCAACACTAAGTGGAAATTTTAGGCATGTGACCCAGGGCATATAAGAATTTCATAAGAACTTTGAACTTAAGTGAGTAATTCTGTATTACCCAAAGATTTGAACTAAATTATTCACTACTCTCTATTACTCAAACATTTTGCATCTGCAGCATGGAACTCAGAAAGAGTCTGAAATAGAAATATTTCTGGGAAAAGATAGTTCAGAACTCAGACTGTGGGCTGGAATGTTAGCATGTGCATTAACATCTACAGAGACTTTAGCATGCCACACAGTGTTCATGTCTATGCTTGTACCAACTGAGTTAGGGGAAATAACACTTGTCTGAACACTTGTCTGCAGCCCCCAAAATGGTTCTGTCAGCAGGGGGTTAGAGGTTGTCTAGTGACTGGTGAAGCAATCCAATTTCTGTGTCATCCCAGGGGCAGAGCTGTGACTGCAGCATGAGGAGAGTCCCTTAGCTGATCAGGTCACACAGGTGTGTGTGACAGCATCCCCAGGTCCAGGGCTCTCTTCATGCTTGGTTTAAATCTAGCCAATGTGATTTAAATCACATTTAAATCTAGCCAAGCCCATCCACACTGCATGTGTGCTCATGGAAACCAGGGGAGGCTGGGGCTGCCTCTGCAGTGACAAGCTGTGGGTACCACTGAGCACCTGTGGAGTGGAAATGAAACTCAGAATGTGCAACTGCAAAGGGCAGAAGGCAGAGCCCAGGCAGGGACTGCAGGACCCTCTGCAGAACCCACCTGCACCACACTCTGCTCCTGCTCCCCCCTGCCAGATGTCCCTGCTGGGTGAGCCTGATGCTGGAAGAGGCATTAACGTGCTGGCAGCTTCTGCCATGCAGGAGCAAAGCCCCAGACTGGCAATCTTGCCTCCACATTTGTGCCATTATTTTTTCCCTGCCCACTGGGGATAAAGTCTGCAGAAAGCTGCCCTGGGAAAGGGACTGGATTTTGTGCTATCAGGGCTGAAAGTTGTATCTTAGCTACCAGAAGTGCTGCCTGTGAATTTCCAGAGAGCTGTGCTTTTGGTTTGTCTGTTTGTTTAAATACATGTGAAGTTTAGTTGTCTGACTAACCCCAGGATAAAATGTTTGTTACAGTTACAACAGCTTGCTTAAACTGACAGAAAGGGATTTTTCTGGCCTGGAGAAACTGGAGTTACTGATGCTGCACAGCAACGAGATAAATACAATCCCTGATAAGGTGTTCAGGGATTTATCTTCATTACAGGTTAGAAACAAATTACCTAATCTGATTTTTTGTTATGACTTTCGTGTCACTTTGATGGACTGCTGGAACAAGAAAGCATCCTTGTGTTCCTGCAGCTAACACTGCATTTAAAAATTATTACTCCTACCACCTGATTTTATTCCTATCACTACTGCTCTGTGGACTTAGTTTCACTGCACAGAGTAATCATCAATCAAAAATTGTTAGGAGCCTTATAATGATATAACATGGGTTAATATTATATGCCTGTTACTTTTTCATCAACAGGTCTTAAAAATGAGTTATAACAAGGTCAGAGTACTTCAGCAGGATGCTTTTTATGGTCTAAAGAACTTGGTACGGTTGCACATGGACCACAATGAAATTGAATTTGTAAATCCCAACGTTTTCTACGGACTCACATCACTGAGGTTGGTCCACCTGGAAGGAAATCTACTGCAGCAGCTTCACCCTGATACTTTTGTCACTTTGTGCTATAGCCAAGTATTTAAAATTTCCTTCATAAAGCACATATATTTGTCTGACAATGTGCTGACTTCACTACCACAAGAAATGTTTACCTCCTTGTCTGAGCCAGAGAGCATCTACCTTCACGGAAACCCATGGTCCTGTGACTGCACCATACAGTGGTTTGCAGAATGGGCAAGGCAGAGACCAGGTGAGCCACAGGCTTTCTTTATGCTTTTTAATCCTGTTAGAGCATCTTGCTCTTTCTGATGCAGGTAACTGTCCATCCTTTATTTATTTGTTCTCCCAGAAAAGACTGGAAGACAGTATTTTTGTCAGTGCCTGTAGTCAGAATACAGAGGTTAAAGAACCTGCCTTGCAGGGTGCAGAACCACTGGGACAGACACCTGACTGAGCTGCAATAGCAAATCCTTAAGTAGTTTCACCAAAAAAAAATTAAAATATTTTCTTGGGTTACTTTAGGTTTTCATAGCATACGTCAAGACAAAATTCGTTCATATTTCATTCAGGAAAGCCATTTGCTGGTAGCTACATGTCTTAATTAAGACTAAAAGTTGTATCACAAAAACTTACGCATTTTTCTTCCCTTCAGATGTTATAAAGTGCAAAAAAGACAGAAGTTCTGGGGGTCAGCAATGCCCAGTTTGCGCAGGTCCCAAAAATCATAAAGGGAGAAGCTTAGTGGATATTCCTCCTGCATCTCTAAGCTGCACGAAGCCAGCCATACACAGCTCTCTGAAAACTAAAAACCTCTCAGTGCCAGATGATGGAGACTTCAGCACCATCTCTCCCAAGGACTTCATGACTCCTATAGGAACCATAGTTTTGAATATGACTGACCAAGCAGGGAGCCGAGGTAACTTGGTTTGCAACATCCAAAAACCTAAAGAAATGTCTCCCATCTCCCTTGATAAAGATGGCAACAGCACAGTATTCAAAACATCATTCTCAACATTTCTTGTGTGTGGCATTGATTATGAACATATTCAGCAGCTATGGAGCATATTGGCACTGTACAGCAGTTCTCCCTTAATACTGGAAAGGAACCCCCTAGCATCTAACACACCTTTTACTAGTTACAAATACAAACAAATCTACTCTGAAAAAGATGAAATTTTCACCAATATAGAGGCCGACCTGAAAGCTGAACCATCCTGGTTAATGCAAAGCAAAGTAGCATTGCAGCTGGACAGGACAGCAACCACACTGAGCACATTGCACATCCAGTACTTCACAGATGCTCAGCTTGTTTTGGGCAGTGCTGACAAAAACCAGGCGAGAAATAACTGGACCATCATCTCCAGGGACAACAGAACACAAACAGAGCACACTGTTTTAGTCGGGGGGACTGTCGAACTGGAGTGCCAAGCACTGGGAGACCCAGCTCCTGCAGTAGAGTGGCTACTGGCTGATGGGAGCAAAGTCAGAGCTCCCTACATCAGTGAGGATGGGAGAATCATAGTGGTTCAGACTGGAACATTCACCTTACGGACAGCTGACACTTTTGACTCTGGGCTTTATCACTGCATAGGCACAAATGGCAACGATGCAGATGCTCTCACCTTCAGAATTACTGTGGTGGATCCCCAGGTGGAACACAGCAGTGCCAATGCAGCCCAGGTTTCCACATTTGCTGGCAGCACACTCTACCTTCCCTGCACATCCAGCGCTGTCCCAGATGCTGCCATCAGCTGGGTGTTACCTGAGCCTGTGATTCTTCACCATTCTGCGAGAAACAAACAGATTTTTGACAACGGTACCTTGAGGATACAAGGGGTAACAGAGAGAAACAGTGGCTACTTCATCTGCGTGGCAGCCAACCAGTATGGTGTGGATCTGCTGGTTTTCCAAGTGCTAGTTAGAAAGGATGAAACCACGCAGAGGAAAAAGCATGTGGCTGTGGGAGGATGGGCAGAGGGTGATGGCTCTGGCAATGCAATGCTGGGCTCAGCAGAGACACAGGAGCATCCCTCAGCTGCTCCCTCTGCCCCCGCAGCTAATGGGGAACCTGCTCCCTCAGCATCCAGGAATCAGGTCGCAGAGAGTGCACCTGCAAGGAATAGCTATGGAAAAATGGCTTCCAGACACTATGGGGCCAAAACAGGAAGGAGGTTCAGGGGACACAGGAGACAGTTTGTGTCCTCAGCCAGGAGAGTCGATCCGCAGCGCTGGGCTGCCTTGTTGGAAAAAACAAAGAGGAACTCAACACTCATGGAAAAACGAGGAGAAGTTGCAACAAAGCCACCTCTTCAAGTCTATAAGTTCTCAAAAGTACCTGGGGATGAGAAGGAATCCTCTGGTGATCTCTTATCTCCAGAAGAAGAACTGATGATACCGGTAGCAGAGACAGAGGCTGTGTCTGCTCTGGGGGGTGTGGGGGCACCTGCAGGGCTTGGGCTGAGCACAAGGAGCAGCCCTGCCAGGACAGCATCTCTTCTGGATGCAGAGGCAGCACCTCCCCTCCCCTCTCCTTTCCCACAGCTTTCTTCATCTGACAGCAAAAGGCCACAAATAGATCCAAAACCTACGATGACAAACTCATTTGAAAGATCTGACTTAAGCCAAATATCCACAAATGGCATAAACCTATCAACAGCATCAAACAGAGCAAGAGGAACAGCCACACTCTTCCCTGCTGGGCAAATGTTGGTATATTCTGGGGAAAGTAATAACCAACATTTTAAATCTGTATCTATGGCTCCTGTGACAGCTGTTACTGACACCAGCATGCTCATCACTTCCCAAAACACAGTGAACAAGCTACATCCTTTTACTGAGTCTATTGATAAGATTTCTACCAAAACAGATCATCAGATACCTGTAGCAACAGTCCATGAACCAACTCCTGAACTTGGCCACATTTATTTTCATAGTCCTCAGAAACAAGTAACTGCTAAGCCACCACTGGACTTGATGATCAGTACTCATCAGCAAATTCAGATTATCCGGGACATTACAACTCACACACCCCAGGCCCTGCAGCCTCATGGAAGACGAAGGAAAATTTCTGGCAGGAGACGAATTGTTAGACCAGGAAGTATTCCAAGTACAGAAGAACACAGATACAGTTTTGGGAGGCTAGGATCTGTTAGAGGAAGTACAGCTGTGGCTGCAGATGTTCAACTGAGTACAAAATATGTATTGAATTTACCAACCTTAAGTAATTTAAGCAGCTCAATGAACCCATTTGGCTCAGAAGCACCTCTGTCCTCACCCCCTACCATGAATATGCTGCTGGAGGCCCCAGCAGTTACTCATCAAAACACAGTGTTCCTCAGGGAAGAGGAAACCAAACCCAGTGCAAGGCAAACACCTACTACAACAGCCATGCCTTTAATTCCAAAAGGCACACAAGATAATCCTCAATGGAAATTAGAGACCAGTCCTCCAGTTCAGACAGACACTGACAGAATCCATCCTTCTAGTATCAGGCAACCAACAACAGCAACCCCCCCAGCTGACATTCCAACAGAAATTGCTCATACCATAAGCACTAAGACATTGTCTGCCCTCGAATCAGACTCACCCAGTGTCAAACCTAGAACTTCAGCAAAGAACTTCCAAAGAGGAAATACTACTTGGGAACATCTCTTTGGAAATGGTGCACATGAGGAGGTCCTTCTGCAGCAGCTACCACAGCTACAGATAACTATGTTTCCATCAAGAGAGGTATCAACCACGCTTCCTAAAACTACAGCAGCATTAACTGTGTCCAGAATGTCTCCTTTGCACTTTATGCCCATTTCAACAGGTGGGGACTACAGCAGTGGTTTCTTGTCCTTCAGCAAGCCCATTCCTTATGGCAATGGGAAGTCAGAAGAACATCTTCCCACTGAAGAACCACAGCTGTACCCTAACCCTGCAACCAAAGAAATAGACATAACAAGTGTGGAGCCAACAGTTACACCTATTATCACTCCTCAAACACACACCACAATGACCAAAATTAAAACATTTAGAGTGGGAAGAAAGAGAGGTCAGAGGAGGAAGAGGCCCCCAAAAACCTCAGCACAAAACATGAGTCCATCGGTGAACACAGCTGTCCCTGTTGTGACAGCAGCCACTTCACCACCTGGGCCTGAAAAACCTCTCCTGGAGGGGGTAAGCGTGGTCTCAGTGACACAAATGCCAGCACCCTGGGTCTGTGACACACCAGAAGCACCTCAGGACGTGCCTACAACAGCCACGCAGATGTTGGTGACGGCTGTCCCAGGGAGGGACATCCCATCAGCCAGGCCACCACCTGAGGGCCATGCTGCTCAGAGCCCCCCTGCCACCATCCAAACCACACCACTGCACTCAGACCCTTCTGGTGCCACCAGTGCAGGACCCACCACAGCCCTGCCCACAGCTTGGTCAGAACCTGCTCAGCAAACCAGAGCCCCCACCACAGCCAGTGGCAAACTGCACCCGAGGATGGCAGCGAGGGTTGGGCAGGGACCCCCCACCACAGAGCCCACCTTCCCAACCAGGACCAGGGCTGCACCCACCCCTCCTGCCAGGACCCAGCACCCCACTCCCCTGTCTGCCCCAGCGGCAGCTGCACATCCCTTGAGACCCCCCTGGGCTTCACAGGGGGACCTCCACCCCTGGCAGCAGCCCCCAGCCCCCAGCACACCCACCACCCCCAACCCCAGAGCCTGGGACTCCCCGAGCGGAAATCCTCTTGCAAAGCCCAGGATAAGGGGAGGGGGATTTGCTGCTTTCACTGTACTCGCTGACTCGGACGCTTTTATTCCGTGTGAGGCCACTGGTAATCCCCGTCCAACAGTGCAGTGGACCAAGATCTCACCAGGTATGCTCAATAAACCTCCCTAGAACTGACCCTCTGGTATAGTCCTGTGACTTGATAGATGTTTTGTGTGCCAAACTCACCTTTGGCTCCATTTAAGAGTACCGTGAAATATCACTGAAGAGATGAACTCTGAAACTGTGAAAACAAAAGATGTTCCCAGCAAGTGTGCTGGAGTTACTGCTAATGATCGAACAGGTTTGATATATGGCCTATAATTAACTATAATTCTGTGCTTACTGTGAGAAGATTGAAAGATTTGTTGCATGTTACCCGTTATTTCAGAGCAGTGAGACGAGTGAAAAGAAAAATCTGACTGTGGTAATGAACCATCTAGTCAAGTTTTGGCTAGTGGATACGCAAAGCCCGCCTGCTTCATCCAGGCTTTGCCTCTACTGAGGACAAAGTTCTGGGTGCACTTTAAAGCTCTGTGGCTGCACATGGAAAATACCATCATCTCTCTCTCCTTTATCTTAGTAATTTGGGCAAAGCAGACCAGGCTAGGGAAAGTGTTTCCAGGAAATGTGCACAGAGACACAGGCGAGAGGCCCTGACGTGCTGTTGCCCCTTGCTCCCACAGGGCAGGCTGCTGCGGAGAGCCCAGGAGGTGGGAGGTGGATGGTGCTTGCCAACGGGACCCTCTCCATCGCCCGGGCAGGGCTGCGGGATGGTGGGCAGTACCTGTGCACGGCCACCAACCCGCAGGGCACCGCGCGGCTCCTGGCCACCCTGTCGGTGGTGGCCTACCCGCCCCGCATCGCCGGGGGCGGCCGGCACCTCCTCACCGCGCACGCTGGGAAGGCCCTGGCAGTGAAGTGCAGAGCCCAGGGCAGGCCTCCTCCCACCATCTCCTGGCTTCTGGCCAACGAAACACGCGTCTCCAAGTCCTCTCCAGGAAATGGCAAGGTTCGCCTGGAGCCGGACGGCACCCTTGTTATCGAGAAGGTCACTGTTTATGACAGGGGCCTCTACACGTGCCTGGCTACAAACCCCGCGGGCACTGACCGGCTGGCGGTGAGGCTGCAGGTCATCGCCGCGCCTCCCGCCATTCTGGAGGAGAAGAGACAACGCGTTGAAGGAAGAGCGGGGGAAGACCTGAGACTGCCTTGCACCGTAGAAGGGAACCCTCAGCCCACTGTCCACTGGGTGCTCTTTGACGGCACGGTGGTGAAGCCTCTGCAGTTTGTAAAGGCAAAGCTGTTCCTGTTCTCCAACGGCACCCTCCACCTCAGCAACCTCATCCCCTCCGACAGCGGCAACTACGAGTGCATAGCCACGAGCTCAACTGGCTCAGAAAGGAGGGTGGTGAGCCTGGAGGTGGAACACAAAGATATGCTTCCAAAGATAGCTACTGCCTCTCAAGAAATGACTCAGCTGAATTTTGGGGATAAGTTACTTCTGAACTGCACAGCAACTGGGGAGCCCAAGCCCAGGATCATCTGGAGGTTACCTTCCAAGGCAGTTGTTGACCAGTGGCACAGGTAGGAGCCTCTTATTTTTCCCCCACCTCTCTGAAACTTCAAATGCTGTCTATTCTGTTTGTTTAAGAGACTGTTACAGCATCCAAACAATACATAGGAAACTAAATTCACCTTTAAACATTTAACCATGGTAAAACATATGAGCTTTCAGTGCTCAGCATTCTCCCCTGGAGGTTTGTTCCCTAATTCTTTTCCTCTTTCTCCCTCACCACAGAATGGGAAGTCGAATCCATGTCTACCCCAATGGTACCCTGGTCATTGAGGCAGCCACAGAGAAGGATGCAGGCGACTACTTGTGTGTCGCAAGAAACAAAATTGGAGAGGATCTGATTCTGATGAGAGTCAGCATCACAATGAAACCAGCCAAGATTGAACAGAAACAGTATTTTAAGAAACTGGTGCCATACGGAAAAGATTTCACAGTGGACTGCAAGGCTTCTGGGTCTCCCACCCCAGAAATATCCTGGGGCTTGCCGGATGGGACGGTGATCAATAACGCCATGCTGGCAGATGACAGCGGACACAGGTCTCGCAGGTATGTCCTCTTTGGCAATGGAACTCTGTATCTCAACAAAGTTGGAGTCACAGAAGGAGGGGATTACACCTGCTACGCTCAGAACACACTGGGAAAGGATGAAATGAAGATTCACGTCACGGTCGTCACGGCAGCCCCACAGATAAAGCACAGTTACAAGACATCCATTAAAGTGAAAGCTGGAGATACAGCACTACTGGACTGTGAAGCTGCTGGAGAACCCAAGCCCAAAATATTCTGGTTGCTACCTTCCAGTGATATGATCTCCTCGTCAACAGCCAGACACCTCCTGCATATCAATGGTTCCCTGTCTGTCAGGCAAGTCAAGCTGCTTGATGCCGGGGAATACATGTGTGTTGCTCGGAACCCTAGAGGGGATGACACAAAATTATACAAACTGGAAGTTGTTGCGAAACCGCCCATCATAAATGGCCTGTACACCAACAAAACCATCATCAGAGTGACAGCAGTGAGGCACTCCAAGAAACATATTGACTGCCGGGCAGAAGGGACACCTCCCCCACGGATTATGTGGATCATGCCTGATAATATTTTCCTAACAGCTCCATATTATGGGAGCAGGATTGTGGTACACCAGAACGGGACCCTTGAGATCCGGAACATAAGGCCCTCTGACACAGCAGATTTTATCTGTGTGGCACGTAATGATGGGGGAGAGAGTATGTTGGTGGTGCAGCTGGAGGTGTCAGAAATGCTCAGGCGGCCCATGTTTAAAAATCCATTCAATGAAAAAATAGTAGCAAAACCTGGGAAAACAATCACACTGAATTGTTCTGTGGATGGAAACCCTCCACCTGACGTGAGCTGGATGTTGCCCAATGGCACCTGGTTCCCCAGTGGCATCAGGGCTCCCCAGTTCCTGACGGGAAGCAGCGGGACCCTCACCATCCACAGCCCCGACAGGGAGAGAGCAGGGAAGTACCGCTGTGCTGCCAGGAACAGTGTTGGCTACATTGAAAAGCTGATCATCCTGGAGCTTGCCCAGAAGCCCAACATTGTCACCCGCCCAGGAGGGGTGGTGAAGGGCATGAGTGGGGAGCCCCTGTGGCTCCACTGCCTGTCAGAGGGGAGCCCCAGACCCAGCACAGCCTGGACCCTGCCGGGTGGCCACGTCCTGCAGCGACCACAGGCCAGCGGGAGGTACCTGCTGCTGGAGAATGGGACCCTGGTGATACGAGCAGCCACCAGCCAGGACAGAGGCAATTATGTCTGTAAGGCCCACAACGATGCTGGAGACTCCTCCATGACTGTTCCTGTCCTCATTGTAGCCTACCCCCCCCGGATCACCAGCAGACCACTCCAGACTGTGCGCACGGTGCCTGGGGCAGCGCTTCAGCTCCACTGCTTGGCACTGGGAATACCAAAACCAGAAATCACCTGGGAACTACCTGACCACTCTGTACTCTCTACAAGACACCACAGCCAAGCACCTGGAAGTGAGCTGCTTCTCCCCCATGGGACTTTACTCATCCAGAATCCCCAGCCCTCAGACTCTGGGGCGTACAAGTGCACAGCAAGGAACCACCTTGGCAGTGACTTCACAGTAACATACGTTCACATCATTTGAAAACAAATAATGGCATGAATGACTGTTAACAAAGTCTGCAGCTGGACTGAGTTCATTCTTGGGAGAAGTTTAATCAAAAGCAGCCATAGGCATGTAAGTGCCTAAATATATCCAGAGTCTTAAGTCTGCAATGACAGTGCAGGGAAAAAAAAAAAAAAAAAAAAAAAAAAAAAAAGGCCTGGGGGAAATTAGATCTAGTGTTATTATCTAGCATTGGTTCTTTCAGTGATTAAACAGACTTAAATAAAAAGAAACCTAAGGCATTTCTGCTCTCTTGCTCTGCCAGCAAACATTGAATATCAAATAAAATTACTTTCTGGAAATGTACCTAGAAATCTTCAGTAGAGACTTTTTCATATTAGTTTAACATTGTCCACTTTGCATGACTATCATCAGCATGGACCACGTTAAACCAAGAGCATCTGGGAACCAAGGAGCCAGTCTTACTGTGAGGCAGATTACCTTCTTAATATGTCTGGATTTTTTGTATAGGTTTTTAAAAATAAATATTCAGTGGTGAAACAAGCAGTGAAACATTTCTAATGGTACAGTTCTGTTTCACACAATTATTTTTTTTGGCAGAACATTGGGATGATACGTCCAGAACAACTCCTTCTTTCCACAGCCTTGATGAAGCAGTAGCCACAAAATGTTTGGATTACACAAATCTCAATGGTTAATATCTGTAATAGCTTTAGCTATTATAAAGAACAGTAAATCTCTTAAACAATTAAGAAGTTTTACTTGACTAAAACTTACCTGACGACTGTAATCAACACTTCTTTTTCTCCAGATTCCTATGGAGTGAGTATCCACAGTCCTCTGAGGCTTGTGCAGTGCAGCCTCCCCCTCCCCACAGCATACCTGACAATTACACCATTTATAAACTCTTCCTATGGTAAATTAAGCAAATTGAGTTAACACAAAACAGGGAAAAAATATTCCTACACCCGTTGCCTGTTCAATCCCTGTTACTACATCATGCACTCCATTAGCTCTGGTGAGCTTTATATCAATAGACCAAATATAAATAAGACTAAATAGACCAAAAATGAAACAATGCTACTTCTAGTAGGTTTATTAACATTACATTGTGGCTTTTAATATAAACTTTAAGAAGTTCTAATACAAGCATAAACTCACTTCAGCACCTTCTTACCACAATGAGAGCAAGAGAAAATTGGTATTTTAAACAAGGAGCCTTATAAAGTGCATATGAAAGTTACAGTCAAATAAACACAATTTAAACTGATGCTTTTTCTCTCAATGTAGAAAGAGCTGAACGTTTTAATGAACAAATTAACATTTATGCCAAAATTGGAAGTGCCTTTCAGTCCAGTAGTTTGGTCCAGTGCAGTTCTTAAAACAAAATAAAAACCTGAAAAGAACCAAAAAAGTGTCCCAAAAATAAATACATCTAGCATTCTTTGTAAGTAACTGGACCTAAAAAGCACCAAATTCATAAAATCTGCAATAACATTCTTCAAATAGGCTCACAAGTCCATATACTTAAATCCGGTTAAACACAAAAAAATCCCAAACCCCCAAAAAACCCACCTTGTTACATATTCACATCAACTGCAGCACACAAAAATAATATTGAAATAATACGAGAAGAAAACTAAAGCCTGCCTCCTAGCAATAAGTAGTGCATTGAAAGGTGAATGTTCTCTTCTCCAGTGCAAACGTGGCCTCTCCCTCCTGCTGCAGCTCAGAAGTGTGGGGGGTGCCCGTACTGGTTCACCCCTGCCTGGGGCTGGGTGCCTGGGGGGTAAAGCAGAGGGGAGAGTTTGTGCCTTCTGACAGCTCTACAGAAACACAGAGCATGCCTGGGTTTCCTGCAAACAACAGTCGAAATGTTCCCTTCCACACCTCTACAGCACCAAGAGTGACACTGTGCTCAGGGACTCTGCCTGCTGTAGGTCCATAGATGTGAGGGAAGAATAATAGAATAATTTGGACTGGAAGGGACCTCTAAAGGTCATCCAGTCCTGCAGTAAGCAGGGACACAACATGAGCAGGGAGAAAACATGCAGCAAGTTGTCATGGGGTCACCAGCCCAGTGCCTGGGCTTCTCTGGAGCCCAGCAGAGGCACTGGCACCACAGTTTGGGTGTCACACCCTAGTGGGATGGGGCTCCAGCTGCCAGCAGGTACATCACTTGCAGATATGACCAGCAGCATTCAAACAGGCAGCACACCTCAGGCAGAGAATCTCCTGTCCCAGTATCCACATACTGGTGTGCAGCTTACTTACTGGAGAGCTGCTTCTGGAGCTGCCTGACCAGCGCTGCCGTCTGCTGCTGCTGCTGTGTCTGCTGCAAGCCTGGCCTGGGGAACTGCAAGAGAAACAGGAAAGAGAACTCACAGGACTTTGGTCTCTTCACTCTCTGGAACCTCACACATGTCCAGGTGTGGTGCAGGTAGTCTCCCCAGAGACAAGGGACAGAGTCACTCTCTGTTTTTCCCACCTCTGGAGAGGCCACTCATCCCCCTGCAAGTCACCCAGGCAGCTCTCCTGGCTGCACTGCTCAAAAAGGCAAGTCAAGACCACAAATCAAAACTAACAGCCCTTTTAGAATTTTTAAACACTTGTATGTGGCTGAAGCCAAAAGCAGCTTTGTGAAAAATTCCCACAATTTCCCCTCTCATCAGATTTGGTGAAGTTGCATGAGCCTCTAAATAAGTGATTTCTTGTGCTTCTGCTCAGGGATACGGAACAGACCTGGCCACTCTGAGAACCTGCTGTGCTGAGTAACCCCAGAGCTGCCCCACTCTCTAATAACATGACATGCCACAGAAACGCCCGTGCTTTGTTTCAGAAAAAAATCTGCTTACTGAAGGGAGTTTCAGTGTTTTACAAGACTTCAGCATCTTTTCCCTTTCTGAAACCAAATCCCTCACTTCAAACACATTGTGTAATCCCCTGGCTAGCAGTCCCTCAGCACTGCTGAGGCTGGGCAGGAGCAGGAACCACTGCAGGGCTCCTCAGGGCACAGGGAGCTCTGCTGCACCCCAGGCTGGGAGAGGAGCCTGCAGCTGGGCAGGTGCTCACTCCCTGGGGCAGTCTCACATCCAGTTTGCTCAAGAGATAAATGCTATTTAGGAAAAAAATGAAAATGGATGAAAATGACCTGTCAATAGCCATCAGATAAACTATTTATCCTTACTCTTGCACCAACAAGCTGCCTCGGAGTTTCTCTATCCGATCACACTGATAAATGCTTTCACCCTGGGAAGGCAGCCACTCCAGCAGTACTCCATCTACTCCATTTTTCTATAGCAAATTTCTTCTAGTTACCCTCACTTACCCTAAATGTGTCTGAAAACCTGCCCAAATATGGGAAACAAGCATCACAACATTGTAGATCCAGCAGATGGGTCCATTAAAATTAGTTGGTAGTGACAGTGATTCGATAAAATCCTACATTAGAACAGGCTGACCTTCAGCATAAAGGAACATCTCAAAACCATTTTTTTTGCACTGTTGTCTTCACACAGCTCTGTTTTATGACTAATTATTTAATTTACAAGGATCTTGAAACAAAAAAACCAAAACCTTTTCCCCAGCCACAAACAGCCATCCCCCCATCAACCTTCTCCATCAGTGACAATCCCCCCATCACTGTCCTCACCCCTCCCCAAAAACTCAGGCAGTCACCTCTGCTTACCAAGGGCTGCTGGGGTTGCATGGACTGGAGACCAAGTGCCTGCTGCTGCCCCAGCTGCTGCTGCTGCTGCATTGAAACAAAATCAGGAAAATCATTCCAACCCTCAAAGGGCCACCACAAGGATATTAATAAAATACACTTCCCCTGTGCTAAGCCCCACATATTTACTTGATAAACTGATATTTACCCCCAAACTAAAAATATCTCATCAACTCAGAGGACAGGGAAAGGCCAGAGATGCAGCAAGCCCTTCAGTTTAATTGCAGTAGATGTTATGAGGCCAGACAGGGCAGGAAACCACTGCTTTGGTCTCAGCACATGCAGCTAGGTTGGTCTCAAAATTTACCCTCTCCAGAGGTGTTCTACAATCTTGCAAAATGAAAGTACTAAATTCTACATGTATGTCCAGAGCTCTCTTATGGAAGCCCCACACGTGAACAATGAATTATGGCACCTGAGTGAAGGCATTCTGGGTTGACAGCACCAGGCTTGGAGATGAGTACCCCCCTCACCCACACACCTCCCAGCAGGGAATGCCCCAGCCTCCCCAGCCACTCTGTCCCTCACCTGGAGGAGCCTCTGCTGCCTCATCTGCTGCTGCCTCTGTCTGAGGGGCTCTGGGGGCAGCTGCACTGAGCCCAGGCTGGGGTGAGGACCTGCAGCTGATGTGCTCTCCAGTCCCTCCCCAGACAGGGAGTTTGGCTGCAAAGGCTGATGGCTCAGTCTGAGTGGGGAAAAAAGAGTGGGTTAGACTTTGCTTCTAGAAAGAGCAGAAGTTAGGACCACTCAATGATAAGCTGCAACATAAGACTCCCAGATTCAAAAGATGTTATGTTTTAAGCGTGGTTTTTAGGGGTCACTCTACTGAACACGTCTGTTTGAAGTGGAAATTAAAAGTGGCAATGTTTCTGACTGAGTTAGGAGCAGAGTTGGACTAGGCTAGATTAAAAAAAAAAATTAATTTAATACTGTCACTAGAAGCTCCAGTTTTCCATTGTGGTCACTGCAACAATCCCTTCTATAGATTCCTTTCCTGATTCATCTTTTCAGTACACTTCTGTACCTGCAACCCTTTCCCATTTCCCACAGGCACTGCAGCCCCACTGCGCTTCCCAAGCCAAGCCAGTGCAGTCTATTCAAGCCTCAGAAAAATTCATTTGTCTATTGCTAGTTAAATTACCAAGCTGGTCTGGTGTTTTCTTGACTACAGACTCTTTGGTAAACCCAGAATATTTATTGTCTAATACCACACATGTGTTTACAGAATACAGGACACCGTAACTGCGTGTGCAGTGAAATAGGATCCAACAGTTGCCTTTAAAGGAATTTTTATGTTCTGAACCACACAGGACAACTGGGCTACAACGTGTGCCAAGATCAACTTAAAATAAAAATTAAATGAGGGAAAAAATGGGGGAAATTGGAGAGAGAAAGGCACATTTGTTGCTAATTAGACCCAGCATTAACCTCCTTTTTGATTAATACACTGTACTTTAAATAAAGCTTTAGACCTCTACACAAAGCTGCCGTGAAGCCCACCCCATTCCCAGCCCACTGGACAGGGGTCTCACCGCTGAGTGCCCTGGGAGGGCTGTAGGTAGCCAGGGGGTGGCTGTGGGGGGAGCCCCCCGGGCTGCTGGTGCATCTGCTGCAGCTGCTCCATCAGTGCAGGGCTGGGGTACCCCTGGGGGGGCACCATCCCCCCCCCAGCTGGCTGCTGTGTGCTGTACAGGGTGTATCCATGGGGCACATGCTGCAGAGGGCAGAGAGGAGTCACTTCACCAACCAGGAAAAGAGAGGTGGCCTCCACCAGAGGCAGGTCAGGGAGACACAGAGCTGATCCCAGACCCCAACTGGGGTCCCCCCCTGGCTGTACTCCTTCTCTGGGGGCTCAGGCAGCTGCAACAGGGAAGAATCTGGTCTAGTGGAAAGTATTCTGGCCCATGGTGGGGTGGTTAGTACTAGATGATCTTTAAGGTCTCTTCCAACCCAAAGCATTCAATGATTCCATGACATGGAGCAGGAGGGACTCACACAGAGCTCTGCTCCAAGTTCCACCTCACCCTTCTCTTTGTGTCTGCCCCAAAACCCTAAAGAGCACAATGACCATGGCATAGTAACCAATTACTGGTACCACTGTCTCACCAAAAACTAGTCAAGTCTCAGACTAAGGCTGGACTAGACTTGCCTTTACCAGCAACAGCATTAGGAGAAACCAGGCAGTGACCACGTTAAAACCCTTGCCAGCCTCAGGACCTGGAGACCACGAGGGTCCTGGCAGGAGGACACATCCTCACTCCGGTTAACAGGGCAGGTCCCAAGCATGAAGGATGGGGCTGGGGGTGAAGGAGCTGGGTTTGAAGGTGTTTGAGGCAGTACCTGTGGTTGCTGTAACCCTGGGTACTGTGGAAGCTGAGACCCAGGTCGAACTTGAGGAGAGAAAACAGCAGCTTGGTCCATTGGCTGTCCCTGGAAGACACACCACCCATCAGCCTCCACAGCCCAAACAAGTCCACTTCTGGACATAAACCCTACCAAGCTGTGCCCTAAAGAGTCACAGAGACTTGGCCATTTCCTTCAAGGCAGATGCTCAGTGCCAAATACTGAACTGTTTTACTCACAGGGATGTGGAAGAACTGACTTCTGTTTGGTTCTTGACACTCCTGTAACTGCAGCAGGGAAGAAGCAGCCATTTTTCAAGAACAGAGGTCTTGCAGACATCCTATAAAATGGGGCTTTGCAAAGGATTAGGGAAAAAAGTATTCTAGCTGTCTTGAAGACAGTCTATTGGATTATAGAGGAAACTGAGAGTGAATGATAATCTCCAGTATCAACACACTGCTGATCTCTTTCTCAGGCTACCCGACTTCTAGATGTCCCTCAGATGAAGTAGGAAAAATGCTGAGTAGCAAGTTTTATGATGACATACCAAACACCAGAATGATAAATGGGTAACATCAGCACCTCCAGCTCCCTCCAGTACAGCTTGGAAGCTCAGAACGTGTGATCTGCAGACAGCCAAGTTCACTCAGCTCTAAGTGTTCACTGCTTGTGCCCAATTAATGGCAAATAATTTAAAGATTTCATCTGTAACTGTTTTAGTGTATTTTGAAGTACCAGGAAAGAGGGCGGGGGGAGGGGGGAGGGAAAGTTGCCCTTAATTTCAGGACTGGCAATGAGAACTTGCCAAGGACACAACCCAGTCTCTGCATGTCCTGTGTGACAGGGACACTGCTCAGCTGCACTTGGACAGTGTGAACACTCGCAGAGCTCAGCAGCAGACAGGAGCTGGGAGCAGGGATGTTCCTGCCCTGCAGCTGCCCAGCTCACCACAAACAAACAAACAAAAAAACTCTGAGTCCTGCAACAAAGCCTTTCCTGTTTTCATCAGGATATCCCTACAGAGATGCATTATTGGTTAGGGCTAAAAGTGACTTTGATAACACATTGCAAGAAGCAATGTTACAAGCAGGTGGAAAAGAAAATCTCACATGGGAGAAAATACTGTGGCACCATTGGAACTCTCCATCTGCTCCCATCCCTCTATGGGATACAAAATAGGGTGACCTAGATATACCCCGTTCCGACATGCTAACAGGAGAGACTGCACACATGTAAAATATGGACACTGGGGGGAGCAGCAAAGTCTTTTCAAAAACATGTCGCTTTGCCTTTCCACTTAGTACTTTTAACAGCTTTTTTTAACAGTTTCTCCAAGACAGCTGTTGGGCAAAAGTTCCACAACCTGACTCTCAAACAGGTTTTCTAGTGAATAACTGGAAGGCACCAGCCATGCTGAGATGGACATGGGATCAGACACACCTTGCAGCTGCTCTCATCTTTCACAGCCAGAAACACAACACAAGAGAAAAGAAATAAAATTTATCAATGATAAAGTTATTGGAAATTTTTGTAAGAAAAGAAATATTCAATGTGTGCAAGTGTATTCACAGCCTTCCCACATGCAGTCCCTGGGTGAGGAGTGCCAAGCAGATCATTCTCATCAAAAGCAAAGTGTGCAGCCTGTGTGCTGAAAGAAATGCATGTCTGTGCAGAAAGAAAAACAAAGAGAAGTTCATGGTTTCAGTGGTTACCATTATGTTGTCAAAGCCATCCTGAAGGGATACACCAGTGCTACAGACATCCTAAAGGAAAAGGACAGGCAAGAAAACAGCAAACAATACTAAGAATTAGGCTTGGCTTGTTAGTGGAGCAGAGCTCACCTCTATGTACTCAAACACTGGTGTTTAGGAACACTAACAAGCTCCTTCTTGGTGGATTTCACAATAATGAATCTCTGTATTTTTATGAAATGTATGAACAGAAACATGCAAAGGGCTCCATACCAGCCACAGTGGGGACCTAACTGGGAAAGCAGGGCTGGTTTGGATGGGGCAGGGTTGACTTGGTTTATATCAGTTTAACATCTACTGACTTACTGCTGAAAGAAAAACCTGGCTGACGGGGAACTGCTGGCTGACAAGGATGAGCTGAAACAGGGACCTGACCCTACCCTGCTGAATTCTACTGCAGCTTTCACACCGTACTAGTTTGATCCCAGTTTTACCAAGAAGTTCATCACAGACACCTTACCAATCCTATTTAGGCATGAATTCATGCTGTCATGACAAGTTTGTTCTCCTTACTGACAACCTGTCCATACAGCACTTCAGAGCACAATTTGCTCCTAATGGCTCAGATCCTGTCCTTGATTGAAAACAAAAGGGAAGGGCAACATCTTTTGTCCTCTAAATGTGGCAGTGTTAAACAACAGCATTTCTTAAATGTGAGAATAATGTGTAACTTCAGATCTTCAGTCATTACTTTCTGATCCACCTAATCATAGGCAGTGACCACCGTTGGCTCACTCAAGGCTCTAACTTAAGCCTGGACTCAGTCACAGTCACTGAAAGCCAGATGGACCACCACTCAGTGAGATGGTGCCTAAAGCCCACTTGTAGCTGGGTGGAACACAGCACCAGGCACCTCCACTACCAAAGCCTGTCACACAACAGGGAACAAGAATATCACCAAGCAGCAGAGGCAAAACCTGATTTTATGAACTCAGGGAAAACAGAAGGGGCTGAGAGACTAGGTGGCAAATGAAGTTTAAAAGCAGATGGCCCTGCTTGAGCAGTACATGGGGAATTACTGCAGTTTTACTGGGCAAGCAAAACCATTGTGTTTGCTCCTCTTCAGACCGGGGGGTTTGGACAAACCTGCTGGAGAGCCCGTGCCTGTGCCTGCTGCCTGTGGAGCTGCTGCTGCTGCTGCTCTTGCTGCAGGAGCTTCATCTGGAGCATCTGCTGCTGGGGTGGGAGGGGGTGCAGGGCAGGGGGCTGCAGCAGGGTGCCAGAGCGGCGTTGCAGCATGCTGGACAGGGCTTGCTTCGTGTTGGCTGGGACAAAGGAGCCTGTCGGGTCCAGCCGGGAGCCACCTGAAACCCACCCAAAACACAAATGTGTCCTCTGCCTCCCACTGAGCATTACTGGCACAGATCCTGCTAGCCCACCAGCTCCTCTTTTCTTAGCTCTGCAGGGCAGGAAGCTTCCCTCTGCACAGGCAGACAGTGAACTGTGTTAAACCAGACTACTGACAGCTTAAATTATAGTTAAATGGGCAAAATAACTTTGAAGACTACCATGAGGCATGACAAGGCTACGGGCTGTTGCATGCTCTGTGTCACATAAAATGTTTGACTACCACTGATGAGCAAAATTTGCATATCAGATCAAAAGCATGATATGAACATCTTATTACAGTAAGACAGCTTGATAATGCAATGGCAGTAGTTTATGCACTCTATGCTCTTTAATAAAGATCCTGTATCTGTATGTCAGAGCTTGGAAGGTGATCTTACACATTTCTTCTTAAACCTTTTCACCACTCTCTGGCATATTCTGAAGAGCTCCACACACTTAAAATACAGACATAGGGGTAACTGGAGCTTTAGAAAATATGCCTAACATTTATGACTGGAACCAGACTTCTAAACTTCTCCAGCATAATCTCCAAGCAGGAGACAATAGTATTTCTCAAAACACCACAAACTGCTGCCCTCTAGAGTAAGTACAGCACTGATGTAAAACTGTGTATACCAGAACCAGAAGAAGTAAAACAAAAAATTAAGTACATACCACAAATGCTGGAAAAAAAAGTGAGCCCATGGATTTATTTATTCTGCCTTAAGTTAAATTAGCCAGCATGGCTCTTGCTATGAATCAGAGAAGCAATATCCCCCAACACGTACCTGGGGGCAGGGGTGGGTTCTGCAGGAAGAAGCCGGGGGGCTGCGGGGTCCCCAGGAGGCTGTAACCCCACAGGGCAGGGGGAGGATGGTGCATCAGGTGAGAGGAGAGTGGGGAGTAAGTGGGAGGCACTCTGTACAAGTTATTCTGTGGATATTCCTGAAAACACACAGTAAAAGCAGACATTATTGACATTCATACCCTACTAACTCATAAATAATGACAACTTTCCTACTAAATTATTAAAGGACAGAGACAGCTCCCATTGTTGTTTGCAATGCTGTAAAAAACAGATGAAGTCTCAGGCTGCCCACAGGTAATTAACACTAACAACTTCTAGACACACTATCCATTTTTACTTTATTAGCAAGTTTCCTCTGCAGGCTGTAATTCGGTATAGCACAAGAACAGTTTACTGTATCAGTATATAAGTAACAAGAGGAATTTAACAGAAACGACAAAAAGGCCAGAAAATTATCTTAAATTACAGCTACTTAAACCACAATACATTGGCAAACCAGCTGGATGCTGACAGAACACTATCACATCCACAATATGCAGGAGTTCACTGGCAGCAGAGGATGGGAGAGCAGAATTGCTGCTACAGTAAATGCACATTGTTATTGTGTGGTGCCAGGCATGGTTTCCAAGCCCTTGCTCCAAATGAGTCTTCAGCCTGGGAATCCACATCTCAAGACACATTAAAGCCAGAAGGGAAAGTGTCTCAGAAACCAGAACAAACTGCACAGTAACCAGCTCCTTTCAAACTGGTTTCCACCTGAACCAGCCTGTGTGCTCTCAGCATCATCTGGAGGAATTTTCACAGTGGATACGAAGAATAAGAGCTGTACTTCACCCCAAAAAAGAGACAGCAGATACAAAACCTGAGTAATAGTTAGCATGATCCAGCTTAGCATATTTGAAGTTGCACACAAGGTGGTAAGCACAGTACACTCCTCTGCACTGAGCTCTATTGGACAGAAATCCAGCCTCCTCCTGACCACCACCATTCACTCCCTGCACTAGCACCCACTCCTCCAGGTGCAGAACAACTTCTGAAGGTATCTGAAACATCCCCATGCACCATCAGATGCTGCAGTGAGGTGTGTCCATCTCTGCCTGGGGCACCAACTACTTACATCAGCCCTTGAGCTTGACTTTGACTTTCGCTTCCTGCCCTTCGTCTTCTTCTCATCCTCTGTGCCAAGTTTTCCCTGATCTGAGAGCTCTCCTGACTTTCTTCCTGGTTCCTGAGAGACTGGTGTGGTGGGCTCTTCCTCCTCCTCCTCTGGAGGAAGGGGCAAGGGCTCGAGGTAGTAACTCTGTGGCTTGGGTTTGGTGTGAGTGTGGTAGAGGAGGAGATGCTGCTGCTCCTCATATTTTATCACTTTCCTGTCGACACGAACTGTACCAAACCATGCCCAGGAGAGAGGAGCAGGATTTTTGTGACCTTCAAACAAATCCCAAGGGGACACCTTTTGTTTGGTTGAAACCTGAAGACCCTATTTCAAAATAAAAGCAAAGTTAGCACACTAAGAAAGCTGAACACCAGAGCAGACTCCTTGGTTTTTTACATCACTATCTGAGTCAGAAAAAGACAGCAAGGAATTTCCCCCCCCAAAAAATGTACCTAATGCTCAGTGGTGGGATTTTAACCTCTACCCAAGGCTGCCCTAGATAAAAGCAATTATATTTTTAGTACTATTTGCTTATAGCTATGCTAAAAATCTCAAGCCCCATCCATCATATTTTGGAGGAAAAGTTGAGTAGAGGGTAACTTTGCTAAAAGTATACATATTCAAACCACAAAAAACGCAGAATGAAAAGCTCTACACTTCCCTCTTAAATAAATTTACTTATAAAAATTATGCATCCCTTGATATACCCAAAAGTTCAAACCAACTAACACGTTTCCTCCCCCTGCCTTTTTTCCTCTGTCTTTAGTAAGCAGGATTGTGCTCCCAGCAAGCAACAGGTCTAAAGGTTCCCAGGTCAGAGGAGCTCTCCAATGCAGGATTCTGCATGGAAAGCAGATGCTGTTGTCAGAGCTTCTGCCGTTCAAATCCATGCCAAAAGTCATTTCCTTTTTGGTGACTTTTGTGGAATTGGCTGACACCAGTCAAGAGTCTGTGCTGCAAAACTGAGCAAGCTGGTGTCAGCACTGATGGCACGAGGAGTTCCAGACTGACCATGGACACTGCGCATGCAGCAAACACAGTGACTGAGCCCCAGACAGATCAGAGTGAGAGGTCACCCACACTCCTGAATTAGTTCCAGTGGCATAAAACTGTTTCCATTTAATCTGTAAGTCCACCTGCAGCTCTGACACCACCTGCAAGGCCAAGATCAGGGTGTGGGAGGGCAGGAGGGGCTCCCTGCTGCAGGCTGCCGGTGCTGGTGCCTGGTCCAAGTCCCCAGAGGGTGCTGGAACCCCTTCAGCTGGGGTTGCACATCTCCAACCCACCCCAGCTTCCACACCTGCCCAAGGCTGCTCACACAGATCATGCAAACAACAACTGCACAAGAATCTTCTCAGCAGAAATACATCTGCTACCAAAAAACAGTTTGCCATTTGCAACCGGTTTTGAAGGTACCCACTGGAGAAGCCCAGAAGTCCTCAGCTTGGGCATCCCCTCACAGAAAGCCTCTACCTGTTCACAAGACGCTGCACTGCTGTGGCTGTAGCTTCAGGAGTGAGTGAGAGCATGTCAGGAAGCTGATGTGCAGCAGCAGCCCAACACTGTTGTGACACTGCAGACAAACAGAGGCACTGGACTCGCTGTACCTGCTCCTTTGAATTCCCTCTGCTTCAAAAACCACAGAAAAGCTGAGATAAGAGCAAACATTTACTCTTGCCTGTTTCTTATCAATGGAGTCAAATCCTGCGATTTTGTTCCCCTTGGTGTCGATCAAGGAGCCCATTGGCTCACAAGCAATAATGTCACAGGTCTGCTTTGGCAGAGGCAGCAGCTGGCGCACCCTGTCAATGCTTGCTGAGCGCTTGTCCCCCAGCTCTTTCTAGGGAACAAACACACCGATCAGTCCAACACAGCAGGAGGGAAAAAGGAAGAGACATTGCACTACTTTCACTATTAGAAAATGTCCAGTTTCTAGATTGATCGTTTCCTTGTACTTTTACTAAATTTAAACAAATGGCTTTGCCAGTTTTTTTCTGTTTTCTTTTAAGAATGGAAATTATCTTTTCAGCACTTGTGTAAACAGCATGTGGAAAACATGTAATACAAATTTAGAGTCTCAAACATGAACAGAAGTAACTTACAAGGTCCCTAATTTTAATTTAATATCAAGAAAATATTAGAAGTCTGTCCTCTCATCCCTCCATTCCTGTAATTTTATTTTCTTCTCTTCTTCCTTGCTATCACCAGTTCTCTTTCAGTCTCTCCTGTTTTTCCAGGAAGCCTTCCCAGGCACTAGAAATGACAGGACTGAAAGATGAGCACAGAATGTGATTCAGAAGAAACACTGAACATGAGAGAAGATCATACTTACTTTTAGTTTCTTCACTAAATTCATATAAGCCCTTTTGTTTTCCTCAGGCCCTCCCGGGGAAGCGCTGGAGAGGTCGGAGGCCAGCGTCCCGTTGATGAGGACACCCAGCATATCCAGCACGGTTGTGAACAGCTCACTGGGGGGAAAGACAAGTGTTACCCTGAGGAATGATGGCTGCCAAGAGATCAGAAGTGCACAGCAAGGGCCAGGAACATGCTGATGGGCCAGGGCTCCCTGCACACACACACCTCTCCCAGCACACACGTGCAGGTGGACTCTGACACAAAGTGCACCACAAAGCCCAGCTCGGAGGCACAGACAGCACACACTGCTAGCAGTCATCAGGAATTGTGGGCACTGGCTGAGAAAAGAGCTCAGGCACATGCTTGTTAAAGAAGAGTGGCATTTGTGGTTCCAGAGCTCTGCAAACCAGAGGAGCTCCCAGCCCAGCACTGAGCATGGGAATGGTGCTCAGGCAGTGACAGGATAATAGTGAGAAAAATTAACACCATCCACACAAACTAAACACACCAAGGACATGGATTAGCTCATTTAAATGGCACAGACGTACTTGTTGGTCTGCATATCAACAGTTCCTGAAGTGATGATCTGGAGGAGCAGCAGTGCCCAGTCTGTGGTCCACTGGGTGCTCCTCTGCACGGTGTCAAACATGCCCCCCACCTGCAGGACAGCACACAGATGGCAGAGCTCTGCATGCACCCTGCCCTGCCACACACATTGCCTGGGCCAGAACTGCCACCCAGCCTCACCAGCTCCTGCCTGCCAGTGCCATCTCACAGGGATGACTTCAAATTACGTTTCCTGCCCACCCCATGCTCCTAGCACAAAGCTTCTCCTAAGAAGGAACTCCATAAATTGCTTAAAGCTTATTCCAGGGTTGTGTCTCGCTCAGTAAATAGAGACTGTTTCAGTTCTCAGTACCTGCTTTTAGCTCATAAACATTGCCAACTTTGCACAAGAAGATTCCTCCTTGAACTCCATATGTGGTTTATGGTTTACAAAAGGATAAAATCTTGCTGTTGTAATAATAAACCAAATGTTTCCCATATCGAGAGCTTCCCAACCCACAACAAAGTGCACATCTCCACGCAGCTCAGAGGTGACAGCTGCTCCACTGCCAGAGCAGTCACAGCAACCACAAAGCCAGTGACAGCTGGCCCAGGTCCTGCTGGCCTGGACCAGGGCAGCATCAGGCTGTGGTTATAATTTTCATAACACCAGAAAAACCACGTAAATCTTTCTCACCAAGTTAAGACGAAGTTGTAGGGCTTCATGCATCATTTGCCTGGCTCTGACATCATCCTGGTACCGTTCTTCCCTCCAGTTACTAAGGATCTAAGAAAAAGCATTTGAATAAAGCTGGTTTTTTTTCCTGTAAAGAAATGTCCTTCCTTGGGAGTTGAAGTATTTGTGATCACTATCTATAAGGAATCACAAAGGCTTGCTAACCTTTTTATCATCATGCCTGTTTAAGGCTTGGAACAGATTAAGCAAACTAGTGGGGAAATAAATTGATGTGAAAAGAGATGATAATCTGCCACCAATTACATGACTAGACCTGCCTGTTGTAGCAAAAACAATAAGCAGCTTTTCTATGTATCCATTAAAAACTACTGTTTCAAACACTCTACTTAACTGTTCACCACCAGTAAGTAACTAGAACTCCCATGATGGATGCAGCTTCCCAGCAGGACCTGGTGGGATCTCTGGGTGAGAAATGCCCAGAACGTGAGGGCACTGGGACCAGCCACATTTCAGGAGAGAACCCATCCAGCAAAAGGAAAGCCCAAGTGACAGTAACATTGGCCTAAGACACATCAAAGGAAGGAATTTAACTGGGATGTGGACCCACAGCACAGGATGGACCTGGGCTGAGAGGCAGCATGAGAAAATATCAGCCCCACAGGTATCAGTTTCCACTGCCATGGTAATGCACAGAAACTAGAGGCAGAAGATGGAAACATGCACCCACTACACCAGGCACTCTGTATACTTGCTTTGAGGACAGTCTTAAGGGGCTGGCATGGGCCAGAGCATGACCCAGAGGGGAGCAGAAAGCCTGGAGCAGAATCAGTAGAGGCTGTGAGTGAGCACAGGGGATCCAAAGGAAGAGCTGTAGGCAATGGGCTGTTTGGGACTATCAATATTGGTTTTCTTTTTAAATATAGAAACGTTTTTATCTGTCCAACTGCAGAATATGAAGGGCTTTCCTATAGAAGAAAAGTTTCAAACTTGTAAAAACTTTTTATGATGAAGCTGGAGACTGAGAAGATTGTTCCTCTCAGGACAAACATCTTTTCCTGTTTCTTCTGGAAAGAACTGAAAACAAACTCATTTGTTTCTCTGTAACAATTTTTTAGAAAACATGTTTTAAACATTTAGAAAACAATTTTTAGAAAAACAAACATGTATTCCCTCTCAAATAGCAACAAACACCTCCTCATCCTCCCTTCCCTGGACTGTTCCTTTTGGCATACCATTGCACTGCCATTTTCCTGATTCTACACCATCACACACACAGAAAACTGATGACACATAAAACATCTAACAAAGGCTGCCCATGGTTATGTGCTTGTTTTACCTGATTGACTTGATTCTGCAGTGATGTTAGAAGCCCTTCCCGTTGCTCATCCTGGCCCTTAAGGCAAGTAAGCACCAATGAAAGGAAAGGCTGCTGACTCAAGAGAGACATGCTTTAAGAGAGGCAAACACAGAAGTCAATTAGGAAAGTCCTTTTCATTCTGCTCATCCTCACTCCCTTCCTTGTTTTGTCTACTTTTTTTCCTGGAAGTGGCACTGCCTGCCTATGACTCTCTTTCAGTT
Organism: Florisuga fusca; assembly: GCA_038090715.1. Classification (NCBI taxonomy): domain Eukaryota; kingdom Metazoa; phylum Chordata; class Aves; order Apodiformes; family Trochilidae; genus Florisuga; species Florisuga fusca. Next base: position 1,922,727 of record JAAWXA010000058.1, read on the forward strand.
TTAGTAAATTAAAGCCCTGCTAGGGGAATGAGAAGAACATGCACACAAGAGGCAGAGCACCAGCCAGCATAAATACACAGATTATGTGTGTCATTACTGCTCCAGGCATGGAATGACCAGGACCTGCAGGGACACTTGAAGGCCTGACTCAGAAACAGAGCATTTTGATTAACCAGGGATATAATTTTAATGGAGATTAGGCAGCTGAAGTTTGTAATCCATGTAAGTGGTCTGAAGCCAAACCCAAATTTTCCCTTCCAGCAGTGATGAGGATGACAGCCACCAGGATTCCAGGAGAAACCTGAGTGTGAGCACACTGAGGTGCAGCTGTAGCTGGTTGTAGATGTGCCATAACAGTGTGAAGACTTTCAGATTCTTGACTCTTTTTTTTTTTTTTAGATTAAGGTGTATCCATTATAAACATAACATGAAGACTAACTGCAAGAAACACACAAAGAAATGGCCCAGGTGAAGGAGGAGAGTCCAGCACTGCAGCAAGTAACAGGCATGCTGCAACTGTGATGGAAAGAAAAGAAAAATAAATCTAATCTTAAAGGGAAAACATGATAGGTGGAAATATTGGTCCCCACCCAGGGAAGGGGAACTGCCCTGGACAGCACAGAGGATACCAACATGACAACACACACTGCTACCACCTCAGGACAAGGAACTGATGGTGAGACCATATACAACAATCAAACACCACAAGCCTTTGAGAAGTGCTCTGTTTTCTCAAACTGTGCTGTGGAAGAGCTTCACAAAAAGAAAGATGGTTGGTATGTGAAGTGAAGAGACCCTGCTGTTTACTGTATTCAGTGGAATTTCTATCCTAACTGTAACAAAGTACAAAAAAATGACAGAGTGTGGGAGACTATTTTACTAAAGGAAAATCAATAACCATTAAGTCATTAAAATTCTCACACCTTGGGAAAGTTAAGAGATTCCTAACAGGAATTAAGTGACATGACAACTATGGGATCTTAATGGTTGGAAAAGTCCTACTTTTTCTACTGCCATAGAAGGTAAGATAAAACAAGTGCTCTAACTGGTCCTGAAATCTCTCACATTTCCTGTCACCAAGCTGCAGAACAGCCACTGGAAGATGTGTTACAAAGCTTTCACATGTCTTCTTCTGCAGCCAGTGATATTTCTTCAAACCAAATGAAATCTGAACCCTGTATGGGTTTGATAGCCTTTTGCTTCAGAAAAGGGAACCAATGAGGTTTAGTGAAGCCAAGATCCAGCCCTCAGCAGACAACTCCTTCAAAAACCCCTCTCAGGTCTGCCTGCAGGGACATCCCAAGGTCGTACCTTTTTTGTTTCTGTCTATCTCTTTCCTTCTTAGAAGATGACCCCAAATGCTGACCTTTCTCCAGCTCCTCTCCTGCAGCTTTCAAGACCCTACCTTGCACAGAGGTGGGCAGTTTTGCAATCAGGGGAGCCACCAGCCACACTCCTCGCCGCTCAGAGGAACTGCAAGTACAACAAACTTATTTCAGCCAAAATATCCACCTAGCTTTGCAACCAGTATTAGCTGCTGTAAAACTGAACTGCTTTAATCAAAGCTGTTGACACAACACATCTGGAGTAACTGCTGTGGACTGAGCAGTCACAATGGTGTCCCTGCCCATGCAGGGGAGTTGGAACTGGATGATCTTTAAGGTCCCTTCCAACCCAAACCATTCTATGATTCTATGATTTCTGTTTCCCAGAAAAATTCAAGAATAGCAACTATATTTATTGCTAAATGAAAACAAACAGAAATAACCTTCAGGCAACTCATTTCTGTACATTCCTGTTTCAAGTGAAAAAAAAAAAAAGTTCAGGCAATCTACACATAATTAAGCATCACAGTGGCTAAAATAATTAAAAAGGTGCTGCAAAGAATACCTTAGGAATGCCTTTTTACCATTCTGTCTTGTATTACTTGTGTCAGCATTTCCAACAGAGTTTGGATTGAAGAGGCCTATACCAGAGTTAGAAGAGTTATTGTTTAGATCAGCGGATTGCTGAAACACCTCTATTGTCGCCTTTGCAATATTATCCAACAAGCTGTTCATTTCAGCCACAGACCCAGAACCCTACAGTAAAACATAAGTAAACTAGCACATTCGTGGTATGTTTGCTCACCGACTACGTTAAAATTTAACATACTTTTTTTTTTTTTTTTTTCAGTAAATATTTAGATAAAAAGTTTGAAAACAAATACTCACGGGCTCCTTCAGGCACTGCTTGATCATCAGCTGCAGCTCCAACCAGGACTGCCGGAGAGTCCACTGATCCAAGTTCTAGGTAAGAATCCACATTACAAACACAGCTGTCAACACTTCACAGGTCTGCAGAAGACAGTAAGCTCATAACTGAATACATTACATGCAAAAGCCTCTCTTCTAAGCAGACCATCTCAGTCACTCTTTTAATAGTCTAATGGCATGCCAAAATACCAGACCTGCTAAAGAATGTGTGTTAACTTTCACATAGTCACTCAGCACTTTTGAACCATGCAACTTTTTGGAATAAAGTTCTCACTCTCTGAAAAATCTGAGTTTAGTAAAATGTGAATACAGAAAATGGACTTCAGCCTTTCCTTAGTAATTACATTAACCCATGGCACTGCCATCCCAGTGGACTTGTTTGTATTTAGCACAAGGCCATTGAGACATGATTAAAGTGATGCAGCAGCTGAAGTGAGTATTTTGTAGGACTCTGATCCCTATTTGTCCTGGCACAGATACTTCTGACTTGATTCTTCACAAACCAATTCAAAGAAAAACCATTTTGTGGATTAAGAAATGAGGTGTCCCTACTGCAGGTGCTGAATGGCAGGAGCCAGCACACCATGGGTCACTTTTCCCCCTGCAGTACCTGCAGTATGCGCTTGATGTGCTGCCTCTGAGGGTTCTCACCCTCCGTGCACTCCTTAACACCATGAGGATAACAGATAAGTTGGAGGAGTGTCTGTGCTTGCTTGTTTGAAAGAACGGGATCCAAAATAAGATCTTTGTCTGTGCACAGCCGCTCAGGTTCTTTCAGACAGTGCTCTCCAACCCATTCCTGCAAGTAATCAAACAGAGTCATGAGAGAGTTTCAAGGAAATACTACCTCTTGGCAAACTAGACAGAAAAGGGATTTTTTTTTTCATATTGACAATTTGAAGTGAACTATGGTTGATACAACACATGAGATCAGAAATGTCTTCTGTCCCTCAGTACCACCCGACAGTGTCAGACTGCAAAACAAATGCCACTACAGAAGCAGACAGCTAACAGCATGGTCCTACTGTCTCCTCAAAGTGCTTGAGATTCAGGGAAGAAAAAACATCTCCATTCTGATAAGGTGCAGGGAGATGCTAACAACTAACTAAAGCTATTTCCCCCCACCAGTAACGTATTACTCAGTGCATAAGTCATCAGAAACAGGACTCCCAGTCAGAACTGAGACACTGAGTTGATTTCAGCAGTCATTTTGCACCACAATGTGTGTTACTCAAATAAAATACCATGGTTTCTCCAAATGCAGAGAGGTCAGTGTTACAGATTACCTGCTGGCAAATGGTCCTGAGCACATATCTGGCATACTCGCTCAGACTGGCAGTTTCTATGGAAACAGCTTTTCCACAGGACTTCAAAGTGTGAGAGGAACCCCAGACCCCATCCTCACTGAGCTCATCTAACAAGCCTCTCATCTGGAAGTCTTCACCCTTCAAGGAGCTGTTGACATTGCTGCCAATTCCAGCATCACCTGTGGAGCAGAAGCAGAGAAGCACTGGGGTGAACTTCTGCCCAAGGCTCCTGCCCCAGACCCACCCTCAGGGACATCTCTGGGGACACACAGCTGGGGAGCAGGCACACAGCCCGAGGGGCAGCACTCGGACTCTGGACATCACTGGCTCAAAGCACTGGCCCCTTGCTTCACTTTGCATTGCATCTTTTTAACAGGTATTGCAGAATTAAAAAAAAAAACAAAAAAACGAAACACAAATAAAGACACTGTGTGCTTGACAGGAGAGGGTCTCTGAGTGTGTGCAATTGCTTTGGCAGATAAGGAAGGGTTGGGTTACTTGCTCTTCTCAGATGTCTTCTTCCGAGGCTTCTCTACTACTCTGATTTATTAACACTCCACAGATCTAAGAGACAAGTTGTGAGCAGTGGCCCCCTGGCCAACCTTACCATGAACTTCTCAGGAAGAGAGACTGATCTTCCTGGGAATGTGCAGAGCAGGCAGAGGGAGCCTGGCCAGCCCTGGCGAGCCCTCCACTCTGCAAGGCACCAGCACAGCTCTACAGCCCAAAGCCAGGGAGAAGATGGGACTGCAGTTGTGTGGCAGTGGACAGAACAGCCCAAACCACTGCAGTAACAACAGCCCAGAGGCTGCAAGGCTGCCCAGGGGTGTGGGGGATGACAGCCTGCACCAGGAGACAGAGCCCAGGCCCCACCTCAGCAGAAACTCCTCACCCCCCTGATGCAGCAGACAGGACAGCCAACCCTTAGGAAACCCCTTGGTTTACTATCCAGGTCAACAACCAAGGTGAATCTGCCCCTTCAAACACAGGTTCCCACCACAGCCTCTGGTTACACACACACCAGCACTGCCCAAATCTACAGCTACCAGCAAAATATTTCAAACTACTGCACCAAGGGGGCTGGCAGCCTTTCAGCAGCTCATCACTGGACACTACACGTTTACACAGAATGCTTCAAACACTGTGTGTGGGTCCTCCTGTGCACTCAACTTCTCTTACCCCTGTTTCTGTGTTCCCCCCAGTGGTTCTGCATCACCCTGGACACAGAGAATGAGGCTGTGCCACAGAGTGACTGCTAAGAAACAGCCAAAACCTGTGCCCCCCTGCTCTGTGCTGCTTTAGAGTTACTCCTACATGAACAGCACAGACTCCTCTTTTTAACAAGGCTGGACTTGTATTTAACAGCTTCTCAGAGCCACAGCCTCGCAGGGTGCCAACTAGAGACATCTCCAAATACACCACTTCAGGCAGAGGAGGAGATGTGCTGCAGCAAAGGCACAAATAAACTGTGTGCCTGGATCTTCCTTCAAGCCACTTGGCACCATCATGTCCCTGCATAGAGGTGAAAAAACAAGTGCCCACACTACCCACCACTGATGAAGAAAAGCAGCAAGTCCCAGCACTCAGAGTAGGAAGAGAATGTGGAGAATGACCTAGCTGTAGTTCAAACTCACTCAAATCCATGAGTCCATCCCATAGCTATGCCTCTAATATCTTTCCCCATACAGTCACATCATTAAAGATCATTAAAGGGTTTTAAGACAGTTCTGAGGCACTGGCCAAAAAAGGCAAATGGAAGTATAAGCAGCTAGAGATATACCTCTGTGAATATGCCCACATCTGGAAAACCTTGCTTGTTTAGCTTACTTAGCTCCAAAAATACCCAACAGCAGTGGTCACAAGAGCTTTAACTGAACTTAAGCCAAACCAAAGCTCTCGGGCAGTTACTCGTTTGGGAGAACAACACACCCACCTCTCAAGGATTGATGCTGAGCAGGGATTCTTCTGTAACTTCCACAGTGACAGACACGCATGAGTTGTGGCAAAACATAGAAAAAGGAGGGAAAAGCTACCCGAGACCATATTTCCTCTCTATAGTTGAGAGAGACTGAGATTTGAAACGTCCTCAGACCTGCTGGTGGGAGCAAGGGTCAGAAAGGGAAAGAGGCACATCTGCTTTAAGCCTCAGCTGGGGCTGACTCACCAGGGAAAAATTCTTCCTCTTGACCTCTGGGGGGAACATGCTACCGAGGCACAGGCAGCAGCCCCATTTTTCTCCTGTCATCAGGTTTTTCCTTTCCCAGGAGTATTCCCAGGGAAGTGAAGTAGCACGATCTGTGTTTTTGCCCAAACAATAAAACAAAAACATCACACATGACTCTGCACAATCTTACCAAGCATCAGAATTGCTTTTAAGACTGCAAACACAGCTCCCACTTCTATACTGTTGTGAGCAGCAGCCAAGAGGTGACGATCACAAGAAGAACGAATTCCAGGAAAGAATTTCCCTATGAAAAGAAGAGTAAATCTTGTAGAAAATTATTGTTATTTACCAGCTAAAATTTCCTTTGACAAAATCCTTTTCATCTAGAATAGCTTCAGCAGTACAATAACTGAAGGGAGAACTGCATCTTCTGAAACTGAAGACCAGCAGGTAAGCCATTAAGATCACTGGGGATACATGGCAATGATGTATTAATATCAAGGTAATCTCTGATCCCTTCAATTGAAAAAGGAGCCTGACATTTCACTGTGCCCATGTAAACACCAAATTTAATCACAAGGAGACACTGAAGTAGATTTTGGTTTTGACTTCCCAGACTCAGGAAATTACTTCCCTCTGCTATGCTTTGTAACAAATGAGACTTTAATATAAATGCCTGGTGTACAGTGGAGCCCAATGCTGCAGCTCAGAAGCAGACTGGACTGCAGAAAAAGGCAGTGAGTGCTTTTTCTAACCTCAAGGAGAAGACAAACAGCCTGAAAAATAGGAGGAAGGGAGAAAGGAAGGACAGATCTTCTGAGGCAGTTAACTGAGCCATGTGTAAGCAAAGACAGCAATGCAGTCACATTTTGTTTGATTTGTGGAGTTCAGACATGACTTTTCCTATCAATTCAAATCTACTTTTATTTCTAGGGAAGCCTAGGACCATGTAAAACGTTTCTGTTACTCAGTATTCTTCATAGCTCATACATTTTTTGCTCAAATATGCAACAAAGGTCATACAGTTCTGGTGAAAAAAAGGGAAATTAATATTATTTTTAGATGGAAGAATATGACACCACTTCAGCACTGAAAAAATTTTTCTTTCAATTTCACTTTCCTATAGATAGTCTTGTCATCAAATTTGCTGAAACATTTGTAAGCCAAAACCCAGGTTATTTCCAGGCTTTTAATTGTTAGGTGTTTTTTCCTTGCCCTTTTCCTTCCTCTTTTGGTCTGCGGCAAGCACACACAGGTCAGACCACAGAATATTCAAATTTAAAAGGAAAGAGAACTACACTACTGTATTCTGAGATCTAATTTCCTCAACTTTCTTCTGCTGGACTAGAGGCTTTCTTATACCCGACTGAAAAGCAACATTTCATTTTTATTCCCATATAAAGCTACCAAACTGCAGGATGTGCATCCCTGGCACTGCGAGCTGAGCCACTGTAGGAGCTGCCCCTGTCCTGCCAGCTCCTCGCAGGAGGGAAGGTGCAAACTCTGTCATGTCCCACAGACCCAGGTGAATCAGTCCCAGGCTCACAGGACTGTTTCAGTGGAATTCCAAAACAAAATGAGAATTCCCAGGACAGAGCAGTTCTAAATTCATACTGCTTTGCTGAAGCATACACAGATGCTGTGTTAACACTTAGTTTTCCTTTTTATGATGTAAAATGCTAACGTGGCTGAGGTTTATGTCAACGTTATACCACCTCAGGGTGGCCAGATATGGATAAGGGGTAAGTCTCAGCAAACTTACACAGTTTTATATGCATATCAAAGATTTGCCACACAAGCAAGCATGGTACATATCAACCAGGCTGTCATTTCTTCTTGCACCATGGATACCCTCACACATGAAATCTGAAGCCATCAAAAACCATCTAGGCTCACTTTTTGGTATGAGAGGACCACACAGCAGAACTCACCTCCTCCCTGGGGAAAGAGGCAGACCTGGGGTGTCCTGAAGAGGTGCAGGAGCAGCCGACAGGTCATCCTCGCCCCAGGCTCAGCATCGGGGTCTCCACAGGCTGTGGGAATGGGATGTGGACATGAGGCATCTGCCCAGGACATCACAAGTCCCAGTGGCAGGCCTGGAAAAGTTCTACCTCACAGCCCCACTTTAAGTGGGAATAAAGCTATTTCATCAACAGGAATCAGCATTTATGGCCTTGAGTCATTAGAAACAGGGAAGAATAGTATAATTTTTGGTAAGCAAGAGATCTAGTTCAGGGCAGAAGAGCACACAGGGTTAAAATGGCTTTTGCCAGAGATCAAAAACACAAATGCAAGCAGGAAGTGCAAAGAAATGTGTTAAGTGGATAACAAAGAGGACCAGAGCTACAGCACTCCAGGGCTGGAGGAGAAGACACTGAGGTCAGGGACAGCAGACTGAGAGCAGAAGGAAAGGCACCACCTGAGCAGAGCTGGCAGAGATTTGAGCAGAGAGCAGAAGGGAGCTGTGAGCAGGGGAGGCTGCCCAGCAGAAGGGGACAGGCACTGTCCGGATCTGACACCCTGCTCGTGTCTGGGCTCTCTGACCTCACCCAAGGTGGGAACCCAATGCATGGTCAGGCAATGGAGACATCTTAACGAGTCCTAAGCTTCCATTTTAAGTTTTTGTCAGTATTTCCTTACCAGCTGCAAGAAGGGAAGGCAGTGCCACGTGCTGAACTACATCCTCCAGGGAAAAGCACTGCCGGGCAATCAATATAGCAATGAAAGTGGCCAGAGAGTCGTGGAAGGACAGGTCACTCACCTGGAAGGAAAAACAGTGCCAGGCTTCACACCACAGAGCACACACAGCTATGGCCATGAGTGCTATGGAATTAACTGTAAGAATAAATGGTAAAATGTTTACATAATACATATGTTTAATACATAAATGTTTACATAATACATAAACATTTGTCTCTACATCCTGATGCATTTCTCAAATATTTTATGGCAAATGCTTATAGCTTTTAGTTTTAACAAACACCTATTTCAAACATCACAAATTCTGAAATTTAAAAAAAGAACACTAGTATTATAAAACTTGAGATTTTTTTTTCCATTCTATAAAAACTGATAGTATCAATACTCATTCCTTAGCTTCAGGACTTCTGATAATACATCCCCAAGGCACACAGTTTCAATCTGTTCCTAAATGCACACGTATTCATACTGCAGGTAAATGTATTGAATTAGATACTGGATAATACTAGTCACTGTAATCCTGCTGACTTGAACAGGACTACATTACCTACACCAGGTGAATAAGGCACAGCAAGGGGAACCACCTCTCCTACAAGCTAAGAGCCAGCAATAAAACAGGGCCTTTTAAACAGAGATAGTTATTTGCACATCCAACAGCATTTTAGAAAAAGTTTCTGTACATGCCTGCTCCTTTTCTAAGAGTACTTCTGATATTCACTATCATTCATAACAACAAAATTTACAAAAAGAAAACTGTAAGCACTGCCCAAAATCTATGTTAACCCCAAAACAGGGTTAATAATAAAAGAATAAAAATCAATCAGAAATCTCATTAAACACCTCGAAAACTTAGATGGATACATGGCTCAATTTGTGCTCAGCATCTCATATTGAATGGAAATCTTACCATGCCTCTAATTTCACCCAGGGAAAATAGGTTTACCAGGTACTTCAGAAGATACTGAACTTACATCCACACTGCAGAGCAGATCATTGAAACCCCAGACATGATTTGAAGAGCAGCAGAGAGCTTTTACGACCCCCAGCCACTCTGAGCTGAGCACCGTGCAGCACGCAGTCAGCTCTGCACAGAGGTTTGCCATGTCATTAATCCTAGGAGAGAAGAGGAAAACTAACACAGAAGCAAGATATTTTGTAAAAAAATGAATATTTAGGTAAAAGCAGATGAGTGCTTGGCAGAAGGACTGCTGTTTCCCTACTTAAGCTGGGGGTTTGTGTCCAAGTGTGAGTATGGCACTGTACACATAAGCTGGTGTTCAGTTGAGTGATTTGGTGTGTGATTCAGACTTACCTAACACTTTAAAAAACAGCACACTTGACTCATCATCCCAGTGCAAGTTATTTTTTCTCTGTTCCACAGTGAAACTCGTTTGGCCACATTTAGCTGTTCCCCTTTGTTGCTCTTACAAAACTGCTTCCTCTCAGCTGCTCTGCTCTGCCCAGGACACCCCACTTTCACAGACTGGTTTGGGTTGGAAGGGACATTAAAGCTCACCCAGTTGCAACCCCCTGCCATGCCCAGGGACACCTCCCACAGCCCAGGGTGCTCCAAGCCCCATCCAACCTGGGCTGAGACACTGCCAGGGATGGGGCAGACACAGCTTCTCTGGGCACCCTGGGCAACAAGGGGCTCAGCACCCTCACACCAAAGAAGTTCTTCCTAACATCTCAATCTCCCTTCCTTTAGGTTATAACCCTTCCCCATCATTCTACCATTCCAGGCCCTTATCCAAAGTTCCTCCCCAGCTTTCCTGGAGCCCCTTCAGGCAATGGAAGGTGCTCTAAGGTCCACTGACAGCCTTCTCTGGGCTGAAAAGCCCCAACTCCCTCAGCCTTTCCTCATAGCAGAAGTGTTCCAGCCTTCTGGTGGTCTTCATAGTCTCCTATGGACACTTCAGAGATGGCTTCATACTGGGGACAGGGAGGAGAACACAGGAACTGCACATATCTTAGGCAGGACTCAATCAGAAAACAAAAGGAAAAAAAATCCACAATTTTCTGGCATTCTTGTGATCTGTCAGAAACCTTAAAAAGGCTGCCAGCTCCTCCTGCACTTAGGCCTAACTATCAAACCCAAGAATTTATTAAAAACCTGAACAGAATCAGGACAGAACACCAGGTTCTTGATGTTTAGATTGTGTAAGAGGAACTAAGGTGCAGGGACAGAGGTCAAGGCTGGATTCAAAAATCTGTGTCTGCCTCACCCTGCACCACAGATGCTGTGGAGTGGAAAACCAGGGGCAAACAGTGTCCATGCCACAGTGCTACATGTGCAGGAGAGAACCAAGTGTCTGGTTACACACTGGAAGGAGGACACAACTGAGAGAAGGACATTGGAGCTGTGAAAGAAAACAGACTGGCAGGGTAAAACCCTGAGACTGACATTGCTTTACTGCAAAGGTGCTTCACTATTCCTCTTGTCACTACTCTGAGATCACCTACAAAGGACTAACATGGGCGTAAGACCCAAGAAGTGTCAGAGCTGGATCAGAGCAAATCTCCACCCAACCAGGACTCCTGCTGGTGTCAAGAGACAACCACAACAGGACAGATGGACATCCCATCCTAAACTTAGTCACTGGAGATCAGCTGGAACTGTGCACTGTGAAGTCCAAGCTTCTCTTAAAATATAACTGGTAGCACTTATAATTCCTATAGCTTCCATCCAATAAAGCTCCTAATACTTTTTTAATTATTTTTTTTATTTTAAATCTACATATTACCTATGAAGATGAATTCTGTAATGAATAAATTACACATTTAATAAACTAAACACCAATTGCATCAGAAGAAGGAAATGACCTAATGCAGAACCTTCCCTCATTTGCAGGATTCTAATGAGCAAGGATTGTGCTGAGCTGTTCTGTCTGGCACGGCACAGAAAGCTCACTGGCTGTCCTGCAGTGAGTGCTGTCTTCTTCTAACTCCCTCCTGGTAAATTCTGCAGATTAATAACCTCTGTCTCCTCTGCACAGAGATAGATTCAGAGATGGCTTCATACTGGGGACAGAAAGAAGAACACAGGAACTGCACACACTTTGGGCAGGAGTCAATCAGAAAATAAAAGGAAAAAAAAATAACCCAGAGGAAACATACTCAGTAAGTTTGCAGCAGCCAGAAAGGGCAATGAATGAAAACAACTGGGAAAAAAAAACAAAAACCAAAAAAATCAAGACACAGACAGGTGAAAGGAAAGCTGATGCGTATCATGTAAAAAGGCAGCCCATTCCCATCCCAGCAGGGTTTGCCTCACCTTCCTGCATCCTGATGCCCCATGCAGACGTTCATCAGGGCGTTGCAGACGAAGCTGTAGCGGTTGGCTGCGTTGTCACTCAGGATCTTCCCCAGCATCGAGTAGTTAATGCTGTGAGCAGAAGGGTTCTCAATAAAATCCATCATGAACTCTGGGTCCCACAGCAAATTGGAATTTGAAGGCTGCACATTGCTGTAGATGGTTTGTTTCACCTTAGAACAGGCACTACTGAGGACCAGAAAGAGAGCGAGATGCCAAAAACCCATTTAGCAGAAACACCCCTGAACATTCAGTGTGGGGTCAGTTTGACTACCATCCTGCACACATTTTCAGACCCATTTTTGAAAAGGGACAGCTACCACAAAACAGGGCTGGTACATCGATTTCATTCCAGTTTTCCTGAAAATAAAGTCTCGAGTTTCCCAGCAGCTTCTCTAACATTTCTCTGACTGAAACTGTGAGCAGGTGGATAAGGACCATACGGTCACTCCTCACCAGCAACACCTCCCTGGAGCATCAGGTGCCCCTAGAGTGACCCCTGACAGTGCTTCACAACTCTGCTCCCCCTCCTCATGTTCTACACCACTGTGACCTGCAGTGCTGGTAAGAAGAATTAATTAAGGAAAAATGAGAAAATTCAGATAAATTAAAAACTCTCCATTTGGTAATGAAGTCACATTAACAGACAACTTTTTGAAAGAAGAAATCAGTAAGCAGAGAAGATAAAGGGCATATTTTGACAATAATATCTGACAAAAGGCCATGAAATGTTCCTGGACCTATATGCTAATTGGCTTTTCTTGAGGAAAAAAAGGTGTTTGTGAAGAATGTAAATTGCACACGCAGAATGTGGTAAGGAATGTCTTAAGGTTCTCTAACAGTGAAGTAGGAAAACCAGCCAGTAGAAAACAAATATCCCCCAGCTCAAACACCCAGCACTGTGCCACTGGGCTGTCCCCCACCAGGCCCTGGGAACACGTGTCCCCAAGCTGGGCCACCACAGCATTCACCTTACCCTGGGGACCACAGGCAGAAAGGTCCCAAACCCAAACTGGGAGTGTGTGAGCCCAGCAGGCTCTGGCACTGCCCCTGCACCAGAAGCAATGCTGGGGGAGTGGTCAGAAGATAAGATTTGAAAAAAAGTGAAGGAATGATTTAAAATAGAAACAAAAAAAACGGAAGTTTGGTGAATACAACTACATATAGAAAGCACACTCAAGCAAAAAATGCCTCAGGAGAACCCAGAGATGAGAAAGGCTGCAGATGAGCCCTGGAACCACTGCTGAAGCACTGCAGCATACACAAGGTGAGTCTGAAACTTGGACGTTCATGGACTGTACTTTGCTGTTGCTTCAAAATAACTTTAAGAAACAGCTGGATGCACAGTATGCTAAGAGGGAGCTAAAAAAGTTGCCCTGTGCAGACAACTGGTGCTGGTTTTGTTTCAGCTGCATCTAGGAGATCAAGGTGGACCCGGCAATGCTGGGCTAACTGTTGGACTCCATGATCTTAAAGGTTTTTTCCAACCCAAATGGTTCTATGATTCTAAAAAGAAAATGACTGTAGTATTACCTTATACACAGCTGTTTAAAAATGTATGCATCATATTTATTACCAGTTTTCACAGAATTCTAACCCTATTTGTCTGAAAAGGCACTTCAAATCAAGTGTCATATATAACATATTTAATATATGATTTAATATTTTAAATATCCCTGTATTAATATATTACATTTTGTTTTGCTACAGTAGGTAGTAGTTATAGTAGGTTAATATTATATATTAGAGTAGGTTAATATTATTAATAGACACATTACTTTTGTATTACTGAACTTCGGATTTTAAGTACAAAAATGAACATACTACTAAGACAGCTCTGTAGCTCTTTGATATTTCATTTTCTTTTTCCTAGAGTTTTTCATATTAAATTCTATTGTTCTCATGTCTTTGCAAACCGATTGAAATATTACTGAGAACACTTATGCAGCTCCTTTTGAAGCAAAAACCAAAAATCTGAAATACACTAGCCAAAACCAGATATATAAAGTAGGAGAAGAGTAGCTGGTTTGTAACCCTCACAAGGTGTGCATTTCCCCTCCTCCTTTAAAAAGTGAGAGCCAAAAATACAGCGTGTATTTTTAATTTAAAAATCAAGGAACTGAACATTTGAACATAAAACTTCCCAAACTCAAAACACTTTTGTGGCTCTCCCCACATCAAAGGAAATATTTCCCAGAGCAGCAGGGCTGTGTCAGCTGAGGTGCTGCTGTTTCCCACCCAGCACTGAAGGTGCTCAGCCTCTGCTCCCCCATGCAGGTACCAGCACAGCACCAGACAGGCTCAGGACCACACGCTTGGCACTGGCAGGAGGGTGACATCCCTGAAGGAGAGCAGCAAAGGCAAAGTTGTCTTTTCCATGGAAAGCAAACAGCTCTGACAGCTCAGCAGTGTCAGTCTACAGGCTAGGCAGTGCTCAGAAAAATCCCATTTCCACCCACCTGAAGAGGTCTCCAAACCTGCTCCTCAGGTGACTACAGGACACGTACAGATCATAGAGGTAAGCTAAAATACACCTTTCTGGGGAGGAACACTCTGAGGGGTTAACGACGTGCTTTACCACCCCGCACAGCCTGCAAAGGAAAGAAACCCCGAGTTTGACCACAGGTGTCCCACTGAGTTACACCCCACACAAACACCCCCACCAGCTGGGCCATGCCATGACAGACCCTCTGCCTACAGGATGGGGGTCCTCTGCACTTTGGTGTCACCTCTGCACTTGCCTGGGCCACAGGGAAGGGACAGTGGCACTGGGACAGCTCAGGGCAGAACAAAGGGTCAGGAAACCCAAAGACTCAGCTCCCCCTCTCCCAGGTCCCTCCCAGCACCCCATCAGCCACCCACAGCACCGCCCTCACCGCCTGGACCCAAACACAGGGTTTGGTTGGTTGGGGTTTTTTGCCTAAGAGAGAACACCAGAAAAAACAAACCCCATGTTTTGGAAAACCGTGGCTGCTACAAACCCTTCAAAGACTTGTGCAGTCTGCTCGGGGCTGAGGATGAGGCAGGCGTGGTAGCGCCGCAGGACGGCGACGATGCAGACACAGAGCCCCGTGGTGTAGCTGCCCGCCAGGCTGGAGGACTTCAGCAGCAGCTCAGCCTCCACCACACTCAGCTCATTCAGCAGCTGGAAACACACAGGCAAAAAATTACCAGCTCAAAATAACTTCCACGTTAAATAGGTGTAAAATAGGTGCAAACCCCCAGGATGTTAAGGATAAACCGTACGGCAAGAAAAAATGGAATTCTTTTACACGGTACAGAACATGGGAAAGAGGGATCTGAATAAACTGTTAAAGTATAAAAAGTATACTTTAAAGTATGATCCAGAATTTTATTAATTTTGAAAGATTTTAAAATTAAATACATGTACTGTTTCTCCAGAACTGTCAAAGGAAGACAGAAGGGGAAGTCATCTGTCACTCTGTTTGAGAGGTCAGGAAACCAAAGCAGAAAAAAGTACATGGCAGCAAATCAGGAGAATTTGCAGACCAGCTCTTGGGTTTTTTCCAGCTTTACTGAAAAAGTATCACAGCTTTACCCTGACATAACCCCCCAGATGAACTCTGTTCACCTGTATCGCAAAGTCTATAAGTCCATTGATATTCAGTGCTGGCTCCATGAGATCAAAGATGAGCTGTATATGGTGAGCCAAGGGAAGATGATAGGATGTTCCTGAGGCAAAACTAGTTATCTGTTCCAGAACATTACTGGAGATCTGTGAAAAGAAATGTCAAAAAGCTGTAAGAAGAATGAAGCCTTCTCAGATACACTGATGCTACAAAAATCCTGGTTTATAAGTGGAAATAGAGTGTCAGCATTTGGCAGACAAAAGCACTGACATGCATGAATATACCTGCTAGGCTACTATCCCACTAGTCCCAGTGAGATTTTATTTTCAAAACTGACAAAACAGAAAATCATGTTCTGCTGCTTTGCAGCTGAGAGTAATAATGACCCCCAAATAGCTACTGGAGCAGGTATTTTAGAATAGCAGGGCAGCACTTTTTCTGTTGCCTTTGAAGCAGCAGTGCACTGAAAATTCTTGGTATATACAAAACACTTCTAAAAACATAGGTTTTGCTTCCTACCTCTACAGCAGAAAGTAAAAGGTCACAATTTTATTCAAGGGAAGTACCTGAGATGTCACCTGATGTTGGTCAAAATAGGACAGCTGCTGCAGTTTTGTGAACACAGTCTCCAGGGTTTGAAAAGTTTCTTGTTTGGTCTTCCTGGCTTTCTGCCCTTCATCCCCAACTTAACAGAGAGGAAAGTTATTTTGGTCATTTGATAGTTAATGGAGCCCTAGTAGTCATGCTTTATTACTTATTTACTGACAATTAAAATCTTGGTAAGCTTTACTTATGTCTCTGTAAAACCTCAGTGTTCCCTTGGACTTGGGACAAATACACAGAATGTCACAGCACCAAAGCTACTTTGAGGTTTTCCCCATGCAAAAAAGTGACACCCCAGAAAACCTGAAAACCAGCTATGCAATTTTTATCAGGAGGGAAAGAAATATCTGTCAGTTGCTGGCCAGGCTCTCTCAGGCTTCAGCCTCAGGAAAGTGTTCCCAGCCGAGCTGTCAGAAAAGCAGAGATTTTGAGTGCCAGTGCCCCCAGCCCATCCTGGTCTAGCTGCAGGGCTCTGGTCAGGACTGGACCAAGGGATTGTGAAGGGTCTGGCAGCCAAATGACAGGATCAAGATGCAGGGCTGCAGTCAGCCTGCTGAGCACCCCTCATCCTGCTGAGCACCTCTCAGCCCCATGGCCTCTGTGCAGTGTGGAAGCTCTCACCTCCCATCTCTGTGGTGCTTTTCTTGTTCAGAATTTTGAGGATGTCTTTGGTGATCCTCTTCAGCTGATGTCTTGCTTCATCACGCTCCTTCCCAACTCCATAGAGGAGAATCATGCGCTGGTTGCACTCGTGACTTGAAGATTCATCCTAAAAAGACCATATACAAGTGAGATCTTTTCTTTTTTGTCTCCACCTGCAGGAACATCCCCCCCACACACACCGAGTAGCCCAGACTGCAATAACAGTAACAACCTCTTTGTCCATCCCATCTGTGTAGGGGGAACAGTGCCAAACAAAACTATTCATGTGCAGGAGAAAAATAACAGAGCAGAAAGATGTCATCCCATAGTATGAACTCAGTGTGTATCTATAAGGACAGAAGCAGAAGACACAGAGGGGTGACCCTCCCAGCTGCCCCCTGGGTTGATGTTCAGTAGCAGATTAGTAAATAGGAGACAGATGTCAAGAAACTGTGAGCCATTTCTCTTATTACAAGTCCATTGAAAAAAAAAAGGTAGCCCAACTCCTAAAACTCTACTTTGTACATTCCAAAGAAACTGCAGTACATATAGTTTATTTAAATTGTAACTGGTTGTCTTTGCTCTTTTAATAAAATGTTTCATATAATGTTGATGCACTATATGTAACTTAAAACCTTGGAGAACTGCTCTGCAAGTCATATAAGGTACAAATGTTTTGTTCAGTAATACACACACCTTGTCCAAGCAAACCAATCACTACTTCTTTCAACTACTTAAGATTTTTTCAAAAATAAAGCTATGTACAAAAATAATGCTGAAGAATCACAAGGCAAAGAGGTAACAGACAGAGTACCACTCTGTGCCCAGAAAAGTTGCAGTCTTACAAAATACACACTCTCTTTTTAAAACAGTGACTTGTAGTGATTCAAAAGCAGGAAGTAAACATCTAGGTATGTTTTAAAATTCTGTCTCTCTCTCTCTCTTCTAGAACAAACAAAAGCAGAAGCACTGAGAGTGCCACCTGGAATCTGCAGCTGTCTGTGGCTGAGAAGCCAGACTCAAGGCAGAGGAAGGTCCAGGTCTCCCATCTGGGATGCTCTGAGCTTCTCCTCCAGCCTCCCCTTGCTCAGCGGGCTGTGGGCAGGAGTGTTCCTCATGGTAAAGAGCTAAAGAAGCAGAGAGGGACTCCACAACAGCACCAGGCTCCAGCAGACGCAGCACCTGGAGCTCTCAGCAGCACCCAGGGTGAGCAGCTCAGCCCTGGGGCACTGGCTGACAGCAGCTCCTGAGTGCTGGGGCTCAGCCACTCTGCCTGTGGGACCAGAGGCACCTCCTCAATTCATCTGCAGCACAGCACCAGCAAAGCAACCAATTTAGGAAAATGCCAGGATAAACTGTCACACCAGAAGTGAGGGTATGCACATGGACACCTACAGAGACACAAATAACTTCAGACTTTGCTGGCTAACACTTGAGCACTGAAGGCTCAGATGCCCTTAGCTGCCCCAGAGCTGATGGGCAGGGCTGAAGGACCCCTTCTCCTCCCCCAGGCTCTCCTCCATGGAAGAAACAAACAGCTGTTTTTTGGGGTGCCACAAATAAATCACAGTTTGCAGGAGTCAAAATCCCCAATGGAACGTTCCCAACACAAAAAACCAAAATATAGATGCAAAAGATTGAAGTACCAAAACAGATATGACACAATTCCATTAATTCCTTTTTTGTCTTTTACAGGAACGGGAAGAAAAGACAAAGTACAAATGAAAGCCTCAACCAACTTCAGCTACTCTAGCAACTGCACCAGTGAGAACAAAATCAGACAAGTCATTTTTCCTTTGCTTTATACAATTCTGTTCCTGGTCGGTATCACCATGAATGGCCTGGCAATGTGGGTCTTTTTTAAAATATCCAGTAAATCCAATTTCATCATCTTCCTCAAGAACACTGTAATTTCTGACTTCTTCATGATTTTGACATTTCCATTTAAAATCCTGAGTGACGCAAAGTTGGCATCATGGGTGCTGAGAGGATTTGTGTGCCAGGTCACCCAGGTTGTATTTTACTTCACCATGTACATTAGCATCCTGTTTCTTGGTCTCATCACTATGGATCGCTACCAGAAAGCCACCTCCCCATTCAGAACATCAACACCAAGGAGCCTTTTGGGTGCCAAGATCCTGTCCACAGCAATCTGGATATTGATGTTTGCTCTCTCTCTACCCAACATGATTCTAACGAACAAGAAGCAGACGCCTAAGAATGTAAAAAAGTGTGCTCTGCTGAAATCTGAGTTTGGCTTAGTCTGGCATGAGATTGTTAACTACATCTGCCAGCTTATCTTCTGGGTTAATTTAGCAGTCATAGTTGTGTGCTACATCCTCATCACTAAAGAGCTGTACAAATCCTATAAAAAGACAAGAACCCCAGGAAAGGCATCCAAAAAGGCTGTAAATCTGAAGGTGTTCATCATCATTGCAGTGTTCTTTGTTTGTTTTGTGCCATTCCACTTTACTAGAATCCCCTACACCCTGAGCCAAACCAGAGATGTTTTTGAATGCTCTGCTCAGAACACTTTGTTTATCTTGAAAGAGGGCACCCTGTGGCTGACATCACTGAATGCTTGCCTAGATCCCTTCATATACTTTTTCCTGTGCAAATCATTTAGAAAGTCCTTGCTGGACACGCTGTGCAGGCACACAGCCACGTCAGAACTCAGAGCACAGGTAAAGGAGCAGAACGAAGGAGACGACACAGATGAGACACAGCTCTAGAGCTCAGAACTGCCCAAACCCCTGCTGGGCCACTCACAGTTACTGGTGGGTGGAAGAGGCACAAATCCTGTCAAAAAGTATCTAGAATTCCACCAGCTCCTTTACAGATTGCTCTGCACCCTCTAATGAGCATCACTGGGTGCAACCCTGGTGAAACCAGAAAGCTTGAATCAAACAAGAGCAACACCAAATCACAACCCTGAATTCCCAAGATCACAAAAGAATTCCCAAGAAGGATTTTGAACTTAGAGTTGGAGCTGTAAGGAAAAAAAAATAAAATGGAGTCATGATATGCTACAGATGAGATTATGAACTGCAAACATTTTGCAGAAATAGCTTAACCTGGGCCAGAGTAAAGTCCATGACAACACAAGATCTGAGAAACGCAGAAAAAATACACAGTAAATAAGAGTTTTAAATACAGGGACTTGCCACCTTGTATGCAACAGCTAGACAAACAGAAATGTATGACCTGTGTAGATCAGCTATTCATCTGTGCAGATTTTTGGTAACAGTAACATTTTGCTTATCTCATTAATATGCTTGCAATTCTTAATCCATTAACCAATAATTAATGGTTCCATGTCACAGGACATAATTTCATAATCAAGCTTGTCTTGGTGAGAGTTAAATCTTCAGATACTTCACCTTACTATATGAATGAAGAAATATGTACATTTTTATAGAGAACAATATATTATATTAGAAAATATACAAAGACTCCATTTACTGAATACTGAGGGAAAGAAAGACTTAAGGTAAAATCGTTACTGATTATTAAGGGCAGATTTTTTTGCACTATACAAAAAAATTATACACTTTCCTTTTTTTTTTTTTTTTCATTTCAAAAAGCTATAAAAACCCAGACCAGGTAAGTATTTTCAGGAACATAACATTTTCAGGTACTGTAACAACCACACGTGAAAAAGATCCTCAGCTACTGTAATAAATTGTGGTTCATTTATCACCACTGCAGAACAGGTCCAATTGATAAACGTGTTTCACCACTGGGCAAGGGCTCAGACTGCCTGCCCATCCCCATTCTCCCCAGCCCCAGCCCTGCTCTGTGCCAGGCAGGTGCAGCTTTGGGGCACTGCAGTGGACTATCTCAGCATGTACACCTTTATTAAGCAAAACGTAGACATTAAGACACAAACTTACTGTTCACACAGCTGCAGCCTAAGAACATGAAAAAGTAACCCACACTTGCCCACAGAAAGGTGGCTTGGTCAGCCACTGCTCCCCTGGCAGCCAGCAAGGAGCCAGCACCAGAAGTCACAGCAGTTGATGGGAAAATACAAGAAAATCCCATGACTCAGATGAACTTACACAAAACACTTTTTTTACAGAGAAATATGCCAGATTCCAATTTTGCACATAGTAGACACACGCCAAATACAAAGCAGAACCAGAAAAGGTTTAACCAGCACCCTCCATCACCCAGCTACATGGACACAAACCCAAGCAGAACCCAGCTCTGGAGAGAGCAGTCCAGCTCGGGGCCACGGGTCAGTACCAGCAGGCTGCAGCTCCTGAGTCTGTCAGTGCCCACTGTATGGGTGGCTCTGAGCAGACCTCCTGGTCAGCCCTCTGACAAGGACCAGAGCTGCCCAGAGCAGGGGAATCCACACACACAAATAGTAACTCAGAGCTACGTTTGAGGATTATCCTGGAAACTGGGCAGGAAACTCTCTGTGTTGGTTCATCCCACATCTCTGAAGCCAAATTGCAACAGCACAATGTAGGAGCCATCGAGTCTGTCCCACAATAACAAAAAGCAATAAAATGTGCCTGTCTTGATGGATATGGCTATTTTTTTCTTTATTACTATAGGAGAAGGTAGTGTACTCTCACACAGAGAGCAAAAGGAAGAGAGAAAAGCAGCAGCAAACGTGATTAACTAACTCAGGCAATGTGTGAAAATGAGGAAGGTAACAACACACCAGACCAACAGAAGTCTCATCTTTCTACACATTTCCCCGTTCCTAATACTTTGCTCAAGGCTTCAGCCAGCAGAGGAAGAGCAGATGAAGAGGAGATGACCCAGGACCCCTCTCTGAGAGTGCTGCTGCCAGGTTTGCTCAGGTACTTGGAGGATGGGAGTGTTCAGGGGGTGTGATGGGGCACGCTGGCTCGCAACTCTGGGAGGCTGATAGCCAGCAGTGGGCACCTTGGCTTCAGCATGTTATTGAAATCTGTGCTGAGAAAGGAGAAATGGTGCGTGCTTGGGAAGAAATACCAGAAGTTGCTTTCCCAGAAGCACTGTGCTTTCGGGCCACAACTGTAAAATTTCTCTTCAATGTTAAAATGCATTTCCATGTAAAGACAAATGGTGCTCTAGGCAGCCTGCTGTTACACCTCGCAGTCCTATTGTCTTAGACCTCCACAATGAATATGAACTGTTTTAACCTTCCAGCAGACATAAGTCTGTAAACAACCTGACCTCAGGGAAAGGCTCAGATTTTCTATGAATGAGAAATCAGTCAGCTGAATGCATGTTCAGGTTTTGTGTTTATTTGCATAGAGCTGCCCAGGGTCCCTGTAAGGAACATGTGATTTCAAATACAGGCTGCTACATTTTATGTTTTCTCTCTCCTTTTCACCCAAGCCCTTCCCAACTAATGGGAGACTTTGCAAATGAGAGCAGTGTCAGGAACTCCAGTGGAGCTCCCTCCTCCCCGCTGTGCCCCCGAGACACCACAGTCACCCACCTGGTCTTCCCAGTACTGTACACCCTCGTCTTCCTCCTGGGACTCGTACTCAACAGCCTGGCTTTCTGGGCTTTCTTCCACATCCCCAGCACATCAACTTTCATTGTCTACCTGAAAAATATCCTGGTTTCTGATTTTGTAATAACCCTGATGCTTCCTCTGAAAATCCTGACGGACTCTGGCCTGGGGCCGTGGCAGCTCAAAGCCTTTGTCTGTCGCTTCTCAGCCGTGGTATTTTATGACACTATGTACATTAGCATAGTGCTACTTGGGCTCATTGCTTTTGACAGATTTCTCAAGATTGTGAGACCTTTTGGGAAGTTCTGGGTGCAAAACCTGACCTCAGCAAAGATCCTTGCGGGTCTGGTCTGGCTCTTCTTCTTTGGTCTCTCTCTGCCTAACATGATCTTGTCCAACAAGAAAGCAACACCTCAGTCTGTGAAGAAGTGTGCCTCCTTGAAGAATTACTTTGGACTCAAATGGCACGAAGCTGTCAATTATATCTGCCAGTTCATCTTCTGGACTGTTCTCATCCTCATGTTTCTGTTTTATATAATTATTGCCAAAAAGGTATACGAGTCTTACATGAAGACACAGAAGAAAGACAGCAAAAGTGAAAAAAGGATCAAGGGGAAAGTATTCATCATTTTTACTGTTTTTTTCTTATGCTTTGCCCCCTTTCATTTTAGCAGGGTTCCTTACACTCTGAGTCAGACGAGTGCCCAAATGGACTGCCGTCTGCAGAACCAGCTCTTTGTTGCCAAAGAAAGTACCCTCTGGCTGGCTGCCACCAACGTCTGCATGGACCCCCTGATATACATGTTCTTGTGCAAGCCTTTTGTGGAAAAGGTCTTGTGCAGGAGAGTAAAGAAATTTCAGGAAATGGTTCATACAAGCCCAAAAACCGAACTGGACACACGAGTGTCTCCAACTGAATCTTGATGCTGCAGCTCCACACCCCATGGTCTCTGCATACTCATAGGGAAGTTAAAAAAATAGTCTTTTACTGCCTCACAGAAATGAAAGGGTATTTGTTCTGTAATGTTAATAGTTAATAAAAACTGCAAACTGGGTTTCCCTATTTATGCTCACTGCTTAGCCTTAATAGGCAAAAAGCTGCCACATGAACTGCCAGCCCTGGTCCAACAGGGACCTGCCCTGAGCTGGGCTCTCCCCTGGACACCACCACAGAGAGCCTTGGAAGCCCAGTTGAGTCCTGGCTGTGCTCACACCACAGACCCAAGTCACCCCAGAGTCACTCATGTGACTTCCCAGCCATCACCACATCTGTCTGAGCAGTAAAACTGCATCAATGATGCATGAAACCACAAGTGATGGGTTTGCAGCCTCCTTCTGCTCTGCTGGTGCTGCCAAGAGCATGAAACCAGAGGCTTTCCTGATCTGGGGACTAAATCATGTCCACCTCACAGAATACAGACAAACCACACACGGCCTATGAATTAAAATACCTTCATATAACTTAGGAAAATCTACAGATTAATTCTAACCTTGAAGCCCTTGAACCAAAAAACACGTACTTCTTACCACTTAGGCAGCTTACTGACTATGGCTGCTTCTGAGAACATTTCAAAATCATAGAATCATTTTGGTTGGAAAAGACCTTTAAGATTCAGCTTTACTGGGGACTAAAACTCACGAGCTGCTGACTTTGTATGTCAGTAATTCTTACACGGGGTGTCATCTCAGTTGGCACACTGCCAGGCAGGGAAGAGGAGGAACCATACCTGACAGAGGACGAAGGACCTGGCCCCTCCCCACCTCACTGCTTTCCTACTGCCCACACTGTTTCACCACCCTCCTCCTGCACTCCCAGCAGGCACACAGTCACCAATACCCAGGTCTCCCCTGAGCACACTCCTTGTGCAGACCCACAGCAGACCCAGGACTGGATCCCCTGCAAAGAGACCCAAGCCCATGCAGCCACCCCCATATTTTTTAGAAATTAAACATTCACAGCAGCTGAATACAATCAGGCAGGTTGCTCCACACAGTCTGATGGTTTTTTTCAAAGCTGCTTTCAGGTAACTGTGCATTAATTACGTGTGTCGTGGGATTCCCCAGGCTGTGCCACACAGGTAGATCGATGTCTTATTTAGCCATTTCTCCTCACTGTATCTTCTCCACCAGGCATGTTACATACTTGCCATAACTGTAACACCTTTTCCAGCTGGAAATTGAACTAATCCCCAACAGTTGGTTCCAAACTCTCCTATGTTATCTCCATGTTATCTCAACCAGTGTCTTTCTCTCAGGATTAAACAATGATCAGGAATTAAGTCCTCTCTCCCCACACACATACAGCGTTTAAGAGGATTAACTTCATTCTTTAGTAAAAGTAAATATATTAAATTCTCGGCTGCTAAAATAGTCACCCCATTAGCAACTGCTTAAAGAAAGGCAAGAAAAGCCTGGAAATGTTTCTCTGAGCCAGCTGACACAGCACAGCAATTAATGCAGTGAGCAGAGCCAACCATCGGGAGGAGGTGGCTTGTCCATCAGCTGGGATCTTCCAGTAGGGAAGCACCCATGGAACTCTGAGCTCCTGAACTGTGGGTATATTAGGGAAGAATTCAGCAGGGAACTTTGCAGATTGTTCCTCCCTCTTCCCAGTGAATCCCAGCAGCACAGCTGGCACAGAGGCCCAAGGGCTCCCAGCACGGGCTGACATCCAGCTCTGGATTCAAAAGGGGAACCCTGGCCCAGTTCTGTGGTTATTACAGAGAAAGACAGCAACACAAAATGAGCAATATGGTACTGACCAACTACAAAAATGCTGACAACAGAAAACTTATTCCATGGTGGAAGCTTCTTTTTTAATTTTCTCACGTCTGCTGCTTGTAATGCTCAGCTCATTTAATGCTGTGCACAAACACAACCTGGCAGCACACACAGCTGAGTGCTAAGAGCCAGCTTGTAAGAGTGGGTGTAACCACAAAATGGGCTGAGTTGCTCCTTAAATAAGGGGTGTGCCAAAGGTTTCAGAGGAGTCTTAATCATCTGTTTTTCAGCAGCTGCTTCTTAGGTAGGTAAAAGGGAGGCAGAGTTACCAAACTCCATGGCAGAGAAATGCAAAGTAACTCCAAGGGTAGGACATCTGGTTGATACACTTCCAGGAAAAAAAAAAAAAAGGCCCCTAAATTTTAACATTTGGGGGTTTGCACATTTTTAAAGCTCAGTAAAATAACAGAGGCAATATTTTATATTTTATACCTGACCAAAAAAGATACATTTCAAGAACTGACTTCCACAGGAATGAGGAAGCCATCCATCTAGACCACAGATGCACAGTACCAGCAGCATGCCAGCCACTCAGTGGGGGATCTCCATCTTTCTTTAGTGCATCAGGGAATTTCTGCAACACAGTACAGTTTACCAGCAAATTCAATACAGCAGTCACCAGTCTTCCAAATGTGATTTTTCTCACAGCTTAGCTTGCAAAGGCTGGTACCTGCACTCAGGGAATCCTTTGCTTTTCCAGGATTCAGCAGCTGGATAAGACAGAGCAAAGGGAGGCAATGTTTCCACCTGAGGTGTGTGTACTCCAGCCCATCACCAGCATGAGGCAGCAGCAGGGCTTCTCTTTCTCACATCCAAATCTTCATTTGCCTGGTTTGTCTGTGTTCCTGACACCAGACAAATTAACTTTATTCCAGGTTCAGGATTTAAACAAACACTACTGACACTCTAAACTTTGTTACAGGTTGCTTGGTTCTAAACAGGGGAACTATGGGGCACTATGCAGTTGAGTATTGTAGGAAATCAGTCTTGCTTAGGCACACGAAAGCTTACATATATTTCTTTGTATTTTTCCTATTTGACTTGCATTTCAGAAGGAGGAACTATATTACACTTTTGCTTAAGCCACACACCACCCAGTCTTCCAGCCTGTGGATGGGACTGCCTGTCCTCAGAGGGACAGCAAGTTAATTCCCAAGTGCCTGAAGACAAATTCCACCCTACATATGTCCCGACTCTGGCACAGCCACACACATCCCTCCATCAAGGCTCCTACAACTCTGAGTATTGAGAAAACTCCCAAACATACAGCTGCACTTCAATTAATTAGAAATGCAAAACTACAATTTGCATCAGGAACCAGAGCTGGGGAGCCCAGTTGAGCAGCCAAGGCATTACCCTTAGGATGACACAAAGAGGCAGAGAGCCCACATGTGAAAACAAAAGGCCCTGGAACAGAGCAGAGTCTGCAGCCAGGCTCAGCCAGCCAAGACCTGTACCTTCAGGTTGCCCATCAACACAACACGAGGAACTCAAGGACAGAGGGGGGAAAAAAAGAAACGAGCTTTTCAAAAGTCAGCTCTTCAGTAGTTCCTTTCCTCCCTCTTTCCCTTTTAGTGACTGCCATCAGAACAGTGACCAAGAGAAACAACCTCAGGAAAGGGAAGGGTGAACCCTTCCCAGACACCTGCACTGACAGCAGCAGCTCCATCTCACACATCTGAAGGAGGGAATCCTCCACGAGCTGCAAGCACTGAGCCTGCTACCATTTTCTGTGTTTAAAAAAAAAAGTGCCATTTTTGTCTATTACCCAGGTGTCTGATCTGTTTTAAAAATAACCCTGCCATTTGTATTGCTAAATACAACAGTAAAGGAGTTTTAGACTGAACCAACACACTAATTGCTGTAATAACGTTGTTGAGGCTCTTTTGAAATCTGCGAATTGGTCTCTAATCACCAGAGCACAAAAAGGGACATCCAGCCTTTAAATAATGTGAACAATAGTAAAGTTACAGGTTAGCTTTCAGCTCTTTACATCAGAGCTTCACATTACATTCGCGCTGTTTTTATGACAAGCTCCACAGCATTTCCTTTTCATGTGCCAGCCAGTCCTGACTTGCTCCAGCCTGAGAACAGCCCAGCAACACGTCTGCATCACACGCCTGCTGGGGGATGCTCTGACTCTGCTTTCCAACCCATCCAGCTTCACCAATACACCAAAACACAGAGATTTAAAAGTTAACCTCCCATTGCATCACATTCCAAATAAAACCAAACAAAAAACCAATAACATTCCCACGTAGACTTTATTAATCTATTTATTATTTGACCACTGCTAATATGCAAACTTTGGTGTGTGTATGCCCTTCACAGAGTACCAACTATTAAAAGCCTAGGTCTACTGCAAGAAATCAAACTACATTTTTTTAACATTTCAGTTTTCACTTCTACTTTCTTCCTCTTCAATGTGCTAGGGCCACCCAGATACTGTCATAGGTCTGGAGCCCCAGCTACTGAAAGGGCAAGACAAACAGCCTTGTATGCTCCCCTGAGGAGGAACAAGCTCTCCACTCACAAATTCATTTGCATGGATTGGAGAGAAACACCAAGGAACAAAACACAAGCAGCTGCTGAACACTGGAGATCAGGGTATGAGAGAAGGAGAAATGCTGGCTGGCACACACGTAGCCATGTGCAAGGTCTGAGAGAGGGAGAGGCTTTGCCAAGTCTCCTCTCCCTGTGTGAATGAGAAGCCTCCTCCATCCTCAGGTGATGCCCTGTGTGTGCTCCAGCACATGCACAGGGACCATCACTTAATGTCACCACATCCAGCTCCTGAGATCAGTTTTGCAGCCTGCAGTAACACAGCTAAAACCATGGCAGAAGTGTAACACGTGTTCCTGCTGCCCTCATTTGCATTATCTGCTTTGCCTTGCAAAAGCTGCTCTTCAAAGATGAGCCCTGTCAGAAGTCTCCTACCATCAGGGATGGCACCTGATCCAAGGGAGAGGTCCCGAGGCAAGTGGGAATCACACAGTTTGCCCACCAGCAGAAATGTGGAAATTAGCACAGGGCCCCCTCGACCCAGGTCCAGGGCAGCTGCTCACCAGGTAGGACCTGCTCCTGCTCCCTGCAGGGCTCCCCGGGATGCCAAGGGCACATGTGCAGAGGCTGCCCAGACACAGAGGGGCTGAGGATCCTGTCCCAAAGAGGGGCTGGAGATGCTGTCCCTCAGATATTTGAGGAAAAAAGAACAACAAGTATGGAGAGTTCCAGGCAGAACAGGCAGTGTGGTCCAAGAAAAGTGACCTGGCAGCCATGGCTCTCGTAGCATTAGGATTATTTTCTTGTTTCTCATGAAGATTTAATGGTACATATCTGCTTTCCTTTTAAGAGGCAGCAGAAATGGGAAACCAACCACTTTAACCACTACCGACATGAAGCAAAATTTTGTCCTGATATAACCACTGCCATGATTATTTCAGTGCTCTTAATGCACTAAATTATCTTACTTTAAATGTGTGTACACCCAGGACCACTGGCAGCAGGACTGTAAGAGTCAGCAGGCTCACCATCAGACTGTTAAAAACCACCAGGAAAAAGTACTTGGTAAAGAGACAGTCTAGTCACTGCAGCTGAAATATTTAGTTACAGGCTTAACATTTTGCTTTCATCCTACGTGCTGTTTAAGAGAGGACCTGTTGAAAGCACAACATGAAAGATGTCTAAATATAGTCAAAATAATAATTGACACGGTAATCTTGATTAGCAAATATTTGCATCTATCCAGCACGAGATTTTCTCCTGTATCACATTAAATTGGCATTCCCCCTGCAGACAAAGCTGTAGAACGTAAAGGCAGGGTTGCACAGGTCGCTGTGTTTGCAAGGTTCCTCCTGCTGCCTTTCAGAGGCAGGAACCCACCTCCCAGGTGAATCACTGTCTGCGTCCCGGGCTGCTGGGGAGCCAGGAAGTGAGCGGGAGCGCTCGCCTACCCTGGCATGTGAGTCATTCCCAGGAATGAGAAAGCCAGTCTCTCCTGTTGCTCCTGGCCGGGGGAATTTTGACTCTCTGATCAGGTATCGCCAAAAAAAAGCCATCAGAAGCAAAAAAGCTTGCTGCCAGAAATGGTTTGTTTAGCTACATTACCGCAAGAAATGCTCCCATGCCTCCTGTAGCTCTGGATGCCGCGTGGAGTCTGAGGCACCTTGGAGATGCAGCTCAGAGGGAAGGAGAAGGCGACAATGGTGACAGGTAAGTGATCTTTGAGCACCTGAAATGCGTTTGATAAGTTGTTCTGTGAATCTTCTGGCTATTAATCACCCTCAAGTGCAAAGAAAACAGAAATTAAAACACAGCTCCTGAAAACCAGACCTGGAAACATAAACCGAGACTTAAATAATCTAAAAGCTAAAAAACAGATTAATGAAGAGTGTGAAAAGTTCTCAAAATAGCGTGACTTTGCTAACCTTCTATTTATTCAACATTAACTCATTATCTTTTTCCTAATGGCAAAAAAATGGTTTACTGCTAATCATTCTTTCTAAGACACGAAGTGCAGGAGGGTTCATAGTTTCCATAACTTACTTCCTGAAAGGGCTTAATTCGTACCAAGCAAGATTCAGTATCTATAACATCTGGTGTAAAAGTTTTGTTACTCTCTTCTTTTTCACTCCTTTCAGTAAGGGAAACCATACTTGAATTCTCTTAACTATACTATACAGAAAAAAGGTTCTCTTCATACTTCACTCGGATCATGTTAAAACTTGTCAGGTTCACTGGAAAAACCACATAGCTCTGAACAAGCAACTTACAAGCTATACGTCTGCTTAGTCTCAAAGTTTGGGAAATATATAGGGCACTTTCAAAAACCTGTGTCACTAAAGGAGTGTTTTAGGTGGGAAAGGTTGTTCCTGGTCGGGTAGCACTCAAAGCAGCACAGCATTAAATTTTGTGTGTTAAAAGAGGACTTGGGCTTTGTGCTCTATGGAGACTGCAGACCTCTGCCTGCCCATTACGCATGCTGGCTCTGGAAACTCTGGTAGCATTTCACACTTTTTCCCATCTTTTTAAAGAAGACCCTGCAATCTTCCTTTAAAAAGGGAAACTGGGAAAGTCAGGTGTTATTCAGCTGATGCCACTGATTCACTCCAGGCCACAGATGCCAGAAAAGCCACCAGCATGGCCCTGGAGCCTGCTCCAGCAGGCACCTCTCTCCTTGGGTGGGCAGCCAGCCCTGGGGCACCAGCTGCCCCTCACCTCCTCCCCTCTCTGGGGAGGGGACATGGCAGCACCTGGGGACAGTCCCCAGATGTGGGACAGGAGGGAGAGGAGAGCAGGGGAGCAGAGGACCAAAGGGTCTGTGGGGACCTCAGAAACAGAAGGCATCTGTTGGCACTGTGGAGGGGGTGAGAAAAGCAGGAGATTCTCATCATCAGGCAGAGGCTCCTGCTCCCTCCCTGGGTGCCCGTGCAGGGTTGCCTGTCCTGGCTCACCCCAAGGGCTCACCCCAGTCCCTCCCCAGGGCAGGGTGGAGCGGGGAGACCAGCCCAGCACCTGCACCCCATCCTGCAGCACCGGGCAGGAGAGGGCACTGGGACACATCTGCAGCCTGTCCCACAGCCCTGGGCAGCCCAGGAGCCCCTCCACATCCTGGGAGCCCACTCCACTCCCTGCCCATAGCTGCCATGAGACATCTGACCTAGGAGGGTGTCCCTGCTTACTGCAGGGGTTGGACTGGATGGCCTTTAGAGGTCCCTTCCAACCCAAATGATTCTATGATTCTATATCCAGGGTCAATTGAAGGGGGAAGCTCCTTCTCCTCTTTTCAGGACAAGTCTCTCCCTCACCTCCCAACAGCAAAGTTCAGACAGCCCTCCCCTGTGAGCAGGAGAGCACTAGGGAAAGCCAGTTGAGACACCTGCAGTGAGGGTGCAGCATCAGACCTGAAGTGTGCAGTATTTATAAAGTTTGGAACTAAGTGAAAATGTGCCTGACATAAACCAAGAGCTACAGACCTGCTGCACTGCTGTCAGCTTCCAAGGCTCCAGGAAACCAGGCTGCAGGAGACACTAACCCCAGCACTGCTGAGGAGGCACTAAAGGATGCCAGAGATGTTAACTATGTTTCAGTGGTCTTCCAACATGAAAATTACAGTATCTTCCTTAAAAAAAACCCAACAACCTATGAAACAAACCAAAAACCTCTTTTCACCCTCAATTACCAAAAGCAGTTTTCCACATCTGACCAACACTGACCCTCATACGTGATGCTACAGTCACCAATACCTCTTGTTTTCCTGGGGAAAATTCCAGGGACATCTCAAAGTGCCAAATGATGCTGAGCAGGATAAATTGGGCTCCTATCACCTTTAGGGCAGCAGAAGCTGCTGCCACTGCACAAGGAACAGCCAAGAGCTGGCAGAGCTGTTGGGTCAGAGGAAGGAAGAGCAGGAGCTCTGGCAGCCTGAAACATCCCAGGATGTGCAGTCTGTGTATTCCTGAGAGAGCAGTGACCCTCCAGGATACTCAGGAAAAATCGGGGCTGCAGCAGGCTGAACTCTCACACTCTCAAAATCCCCACGTCCTTTTCCTTCCTCTCTGAAATAGCAGTGTTGCTCAAGTAGCTAACGTGGTTAATTGTCTCGCAGCAATAGACACTCAAAAAAGCCTCAGCTGACAGCAGCAGACGAGGATATTTTTTTGCCCTTCTGCAACGTGAATTAAACCATTTTAAAAAAACAATATAAATTGTTTCAGTGTAAAGTGAAACACCTAAAATGGAGATTTGAATGACTTAAAGGTTTAAATGGCACCGTCAACGTGTTTGTACCAATAATAACGAATTTTTCACCACAAGGTATTTTTTCACAATATCCCCTGCAGCATGTGAGAGACGTGATAGATGCACAGGAGCCAGAGCAGCCATGGGGGAATGTGTAATGAAATCAATCACATCCCATCATTTTTATATTCTTTTTGTGCCCAGACAACACCCTGACTGTTTTTAAAGTTTCATCATGAGCTGTTTAACTTCATGTTTTTCATTGAATGATACTGATAATCAATCAAACCTAAAGGCTAACTAGCCTAAAGGCTAATATTTTCAGCAAAAATCTCCAATAGATGAAGCTCTCCCAGGAGAGCCTTCACCTTGCAGAACCACTCAAACATGACATGCTGAAACTTAATTCACAGCTTTTGCTCTTTTTCCGCTAATGATTGCGTTTGAAAAATTTTCAATGTAAAAGACTGTGACGTCAGGATAGTGAAGCACACTGGATAAGTAAGAAGCAGCCTGTGGAACTGAAGGGTGATCATTTGACAGTTTTCCATGCTGCCATTGTGCCAAGAACAGAGCCCAGAGAAAGACAAGCAAGGCAGTAAGAGAAAGGCTGGGAGAGAAGCCTGCAAAGAGGCTGAAAGAGGGAAAATCTGAAGTTACCCTGGAGGAATGAATGTGAACCTGCTCCTGGCCTCCCCCTTAGAAGGGGAGGGAAGTGCCTGGTGGGGCAGCTGGAGGAACACAGGCAGGACACACATGCAGAGAGGATCTTACAGGTGCAGGGAGGGTGCAGGGACGATGCAGCCAGGCTCCTGCCAGCAGTGCCAGTGGGCAGGCAAGGACAGCATTGGTCAGAACCTTGGAACAGCAAGGTTCTACACCACACCTGAGCAGGAAGGGGCATCCTGCATGGCATCATGGTGTGTTCTTCCTAGGGGTTCAAAGAAAGCAGCTCTACAGGGTCACAATACAGCATCCACTATCAGCAGGTTTTGTGCAACCAGGAACAACCATCAGCAGCATCTTCTAGAAAGAAGCCAAGGAAAAATTCCAGAGCTAATCCTTTCCTTCTGTCTAATTAGAGGCCGCCACAATGACACAGCATTAATTATCCCAACTCTGCCAACCATTGCATTAAAAAAAAAAAAAAGGAAAAAAACAAACCCCAAAAAACCCCAAACAACCAAGAAGCAATTGCAACATATTGCTACTCTTCCAACAACAACAGCCATTTACCTGCTGCCCAACAGGATACCGTTTCTGTTGGCAGTTTAACTCTTGCTGTAAAAGCAATTGTCCCTTAGCACAGCATTTCATACCACACAGCTTGAGAAATGGCAGTCCAAGTGGCCTCTTGCACAGAAAAGCCCAGCCAAGTGCTGCAGGCAGCCCCCCAAGAGCAAAGCACAACAGAGAAGACCAGGACCCACCATAAACATGGGAAGCAGTAGTTTCTGCTTCTCAGGCATGAAAAACGCACATGCTGGCCATTAATGCAACAAAGGGCTGGAAAGTATTTCTTCAGCATCATTAGGAACGGCAATGCATGTTCAAGAAGAAAGAGAATTCATTCATGCATCTTTCTGCAAGCAAGTTTGAACAATAAACAGTCTTAGAGTAATGATTAACAACATTTACTAAATTTTTGTAACCTCTAGATGGATCATTTGATTCAAAGTCATCCTAACACGTGAATGAAGAACGGCTCATAAGACAGAAAAAAGAAAACTTGATAGAGCTCAGGCAGCATCCCAAACAGACATCTCATGTCAGAGCTGTAGCACGCGGGGGAAAACAAGAGCTCATAACCAAGGTGCAAACTGGATTAAGGCAGTAAAGCACGGGGGGAGACTGCTGCAGAAAGCAGAAGAGAGCACATCTGGCTGGTTACTCAGGTGCAGGGTGAGTCCAGCCCAGGCATGGGCAATGCACAGGGTCACTTTGGTGTGGTCCTCTGTCACACACAGAGGACCAAGCCATACCAAAGCCCATGTTTCATCCCATGACTGCCTGGGGAGGCAGACCACAGGAATGGGGCACACATTGTTTTCCTCAGAGGCAGCTCCTGGGCAGAAGGACTGAGGGAAGGAAGTCTCTGTCGGCAGCGTGTCCGGGTGCAGGGAGCAGGGACGGCTTCTGCTGCCCACCCTGGGCTCTGCTCCAGGACCATCAGCTTCCCGTGCCTGCCATGGGGACACATGGACAGCACAGGGTCCTGGGGACACGAGAGGCTGGCCCAGCAGCTGAGGCAGATGGGAGCAGGTGGCACCACGGCTCAGCCAGGCCTGGATGCTCTGCTGTCCAGAACCACGTGAGAGAAGAATGATGCTGGAATTGAAGGGGAAGCTCAAGGAGGAACCTGAACACCAAGAAGGAGGTTTTATACCAGATACCAAAGCAGAGGAGAAGCTTTCTGAGGTTCCTGTTTCTGGATATGACTAAGCTGACGGGCACCATAAGCCACAGCTGAGGACAGTTATAGCCTAGTTCTTATTTTCAGCCTCTCTGCAATTCAGTGGGTGAAGCCTGGAAGTGTTACAGGGAACTTGCACAAGATGTCTGCACACCCCTCAACCAGGCTCCAAGGAAAAGGGGGGCAGAGTGAGGCACAATGCCCGGGGAGGGCATTTTCCACCCTCTCCCCAGGCACCCCATGCTGAAGCAGCCCCAGTTAAGAGTCAGCTGAGGCAGCCAGGGCAGGGGGACACCTGAGGACACTGCCCACCCCTGCACCCACTGCCTCCTGTCCCATCAGCAGGTGCCACCACGGAGCAGCAGTTGGGTTCCCTCCCACCAGGTACCATGAGGAACGCAGGAGCACCCGTAGCTTTCCCTGGGCCCCACAGAGCTACCCCAGCTTCCCCACCCCCTCCACAGACCAGAGACACTGTCCCTGGTCTGCAGTTTGCAGAACAACCTAGGAGCCAGTAAAATGCAAAAACCAAGGTGGTGTGCAAAGCACAGGAGAGTAAGAGGCGCGTACTGAGTCGCTGTAGGGTGATCCCAACAGGAATATCAAGTTATTCCACTGTGCATCACAGGACATTAACATATGCTCTCAGCAAAAGGGAGATGGACAGTTTTTAACAGCGGAAGGAAAAGGTGGAAGTGTCCCAGTTATGGGGATTGGGCTCTCCCTGAGTGAACAGGAAAAGCACCTGGGAAGACAAATAAATGCAAGCAAAAAACCCAGTACATCAAGGCTTGCTCAGGGGATGCAGTAGAGGACTGGACTGAAATCAGGATTAGGGACACAGGCTCCACTTCTCTGCAGAATCTTTACACACACATACACTGACCTTGCAGCATACACAGATGTTTTTTTTCCCCAAAGTCCTTGCAATTAACTCAGTGATTTGGTTTTGGTGAAATGAAAATGTTGCAGCCAGACAACAGCAAATTTTACACATTGCCTCACATTTCTATTGTTTACATTAATTGTAATCTACCAAACTTTGTGGTGATTAACACAGTCTGTCTGGCAAGAAGTCACACATCAAAAAGTTACCTGCTCAGCTAAAAAGACCATCACTTAAAACTTTGCAGCCCTGTGACCTGGAATATCTAGAGAATTTTCTACTTTTTAAAAACATGTGAGTAAGGTGAAAAAAGGAGCAATTAGATTTGAGGATACAGAATTTATTTAAACAGTGAGGCAACTTAAAGCCTTAGTCATTAGAAAAAACATTCAGTCATTCCCTACCCATATGACACTGAAGTCTGCTGTGCAGCCTATTATTTAATTTCTCATCTAAGGTTATGTCAGACATGCATATAAACCAGTCTATCAACATTAGCAGCAAAAGATTACCTCATCTGTGAAACAGTATGTACTTAACTTATATTTAATGCAGTTGACAGCCTTTAGGGGAACGATAGCAAAAAAAAATCTAATTAAAAAAAAAAGAAAAAAAACAAAAAACAACCAAGTGCAGACACTACAAAAAGTAGAAAGTATTCTGGCTTAAAAAGCTATTTGAATAAAGCAGCAGCTTCTAGTGCATCTACCAAACCATCCATGCAGAATATACCTATTTGGAAGAACAAGACAGATGGTTAGGATGAAACTGGTCACAAGAAAAGTATCTGGAGAACTGGACAAGAAGGGGAAAACCAACTTGCCCAGCACAGAAATACCATATTCAAACAAGTAAAAAAGCCACTATCAGAGTACATAGTCAGTGAACAATCATAAAATACCTTAAAATAATCTTTGAAGAGAAAGCAGTCTTCATCTCCCATCCCAAGAGAATACATG
Source organism: Florisuga fusca (assembly GCA_038090715.1). Lineage (NCBI taxonomy): Eukaryota > Metazoa > Chordata > Aves > Apodiformes > Trochilidae > Florisuga > Florisuga fusca. Next base: position 1,958,542 of record JAAWXA010000058.1, read on the forward strand.
GGAAAGGAAGCATTCTCCATATGGGATAACTTTCTTCCTTCTAGAGTCTGCAATATAGTGGCTTTTACCAGAAAAGGGATTAAGCTTCTAGTGTACAGAGATACACCAGATTAGACTCAAATGAGTTTTGCTCGCCCACCCTCACATGTGAAGAATGAACCACACAGCTCCAAGTGCTCTGTCCACCCCATTACCCCTCAGCCTGGCAGAGAGGTAGGAAGCTGTGGCAACACCTTTGGACTGGTGTGTCTGAGCAGGATCATCTCTGTGTATCCCAAAACTTCACCACACGACCATCTCTGTGCAGCCAGGGCCACAGTGCCTGCACCCCTCTGCTGCTGTGCACAAACCTGTTTGGTCTCCACCTCCAGCAGCACAAGGGAAAGTCTTCAGCACATAATTAGGACAGCCAGGAGGTGTTTTCTGCAACCTCCACCCCAGGCAGGCACCTCTACTCTGCCAGCAAGGCAGGACACAGAGCATTGCTCTGCAGTTCAGCTGTCACTATTCACACTTGGGAAGAGTCTGCTGCTCTCTTTTTCCAACCCATACGTTGTTGGGATGTTCTTGGAATATGTTTTGCATTGAAGCCATCATGAGTAAGATTACAGTGAGATATCCACTGAAAGTCTTGGTCCTAACTGGTCTGCAGGAACAAGGAGCAAGCTCCCCATGTGGCTTCCAGGTGCCCTGGATTTCCCTGGGCAAACAGGGCATGGTGAGACCTTCACTGGCTAAGCAGGTGCCTGTGGCAGGGGTCCCAGTGCTCTGGGCAGGAATAAGACAGCCCAGATGGGGTACAAAACACACCTCTCCAGGCAGAGCCTTCTGTGACAGTGATTTAGCTACTGCTGCTCCAAGTGACAGCAGAGCATCTCCTGCAGTCATTTTCAGCTATGAAAGAAGGGGCTAAATCCCAAGACTCAGACTAACAGCCCTGTAGACCCCCGCCCAAAAAAAAAGACACAGAAAGAAGGTAAGTGGATTTTGATCCACACTGATCTGGGGCTTGAGAGTCCCCAGATGCTGTGTCTGGCCTGTCCCTGCTGGCAGCACAGCACAGGACACAGATGGGAACATCAACAGCATCTGAGAGAGGCCAGAGGACCCCGGGCAGAGATCCCCCCCAGCAAGGGAGCTCCTCACCAGGCAGAAACATCCACCCATTTTCTGGTGGAAAACAAGAGACAGAACCTCTGGAGAGTGCAGGGGCTGGCTGCACATGAAAAGGCATTCACAGAGACTGCACTCTGAGTGAGAATCCACCCGAGAGGATGGATGTATAGGTGGAAAAAGGAAGGAGCTTTTTTGACAGTATTTAGAGAGAATCTCTCCGTGACCTGGAGTAACTGACAGTACCTGAGGAGCCCGGATAGCACAGGTCTGATCCCCAGCTCCATCAAACCCTGCAGCATTTCCCAGGGTTCAGCATGGGAATACGGGAGCCAGCATTCCCTCTGCCTCCAACCTGTGCTGCAGTGACTTCTCTGGGCTGAGGATCTGGGAAAGCAGGGAGCTTTCCAGGGACCGGGACCAGGAATTACACAGACTTAAAAGGAACTCTGAAAAGCAGGGAAACAAGCACCTTATTTGCCTAACTAGATGGATATGCATCTTGCCATAAAATCATATATTCTTTTGATCTCAGTGCCTCCTGGGCAAAAAAAGGGTAGCTGCAAATTATAAACAAGAGCAAAAAAGCAACAGTTTACTGATTCTCAGACCAACAGAAAACAAAATGTCTAAAATACCCCTGAAAATCTCATTATGGACCCCGGTTATTATCAGAGCAAACAACACCAGACAAGAAGCCAAATCCACAAAAAGCTCAAATTAACAGAATTGCGCTTTTTCCAGACCTTTTAAACTGCAGTGATTTCCTTTACTGCCATCTAGTGGCCACTCAACGCCGTTCACAACAGTGATTATCACAAGGAACAAGTTGGGATCTGCCAAGCGGCTTCAGTAATTCTATCATCAGTTCGTTCCCACACGAGAGGCAGTCAGGGTTAATCTAAGTGCTGCAATAGGAACTGTTTTTCTTTTTTCCTCTCAAACTTGTAAACAGAAAGTGAAGCATGGAAAAAATCAATGTATTTGCATACTGCAAGAGTAAAGCAGTAATCTGGAATGCAGTCTCACAAACTGGCAGTGTTAAAATTTCTTTGAACAAAGTCAAAACTTTATGATGCCATCAAAGTATAAATTAGATCCTGCAGTTTTTCAGTATTCCCTGTATGCTGGCCCTATACTGGCCAGTGGGACCCAAAGAAGATTATCTTAAGGGGAGCAGCTACAGGAGGGCTGCTACCTTCAGTCTGACAGAAATATGAGAAGGGGCTGGGCTTGCTTCAATACAGCCACTGAAACCTCAGTAGAGTAAGAAACATACACAGAGGTACCACAGATGGAAATGGAAGGCAGTGGTACAAGGCAGAAAGCAGGTGGTGAGACATCCAGGCTAGAAATTAGAACACTGATGCTATTGTATCAATACAGCTCCAGCACAGCTTCATTAGTGAGCTGGAAAAAGGGAAATACTTTTAACAGTGAAACTGGTGGGCTTACAAAAGCTATCCTGGCAGGACTGCCTGCAGAGATGCTGCCCATGCTCAGCTGTAAGTGAAGACCTCGACAGCAGAACTGCTGAGCAGTACCCACAGACCATCAGGGACCATTCCTGGTGGAAGGGAATTCTGGAGGATGCTCATTTCCCAAAGCTCCTCTCCTTGCTAGGGAAAGGAAGGCGAGGGCTTCTGTTTTGCCCTGGGTTTAATTCTGATTTATTTTCCCCAGAACATAATGCTGGCACAGCCCATGCCACATCCCGGATCGTCAGCTGCCAGTGGGAATCCTGAAAAGCACTGCAGTTGAAAACCTACAGCAACGCAAAGGATGGGGTACAATTTGTCTTATGGAAAACTGTCAGGTAAAACAACACTGGAAGTTGAAGTGGTTGATAACTGTTTATTCTATTACTATCAGTTCCTAGGATTGTTTTTTAAAAATGAGTCACTTCAGAACAGGCTGTCTAAACACTGCCAGGTGCTGCCCCCATGGGTGCCAATCCTGGTTTACCAACCAGCCAAATTCATAGTCTAAACAATGAATGAAATAAGATGTGCTACAGTTTATGAGAGAATTTATAAATCTGAAGTATTCTTATAAACAATTTACGCATGAAATCTTCAAATACGCAGAGACTGTGATTTTCAAATACATTCATGCAAGCTAAGTTTTAAATAAGTGTTTTAACAGGCCTGAAGAGTCTCTGCAGAGCCCTCTTGATACACAGCCCATGGGTTGTGTCCTGCCACAAACGCCAAGATCTGCCACCTGTGTCACAGGCCCGCTCCCAGCGTGCTGCCTGGCAGCTCCACTGTCCCACCTCTCACTGACCAGTCACTGGGGCTCTCTGCAGAGTTTACAGGTTATTTATATTTCCTGAGCACTGCCAAGGTGTCCCTTGCACCCCCCAAGGCCAGCCAGGCCCTGCAGACACGGGCACGGTCATTTGGACACATGCAGCAGTGCTTTTACCTCAGGTCTTTTCCGCCAGTTCATCTGCCATCTTTTGGAGGACAGGTCTAAAAAGGGCCCCGTTTGTAAACTAGAAACACCCTTTAAAGACGTTGTGTTCCCTTGTTCCCACAGAGGATCGTCTGAGCCCGGACAACAGCAGCTCACCCAACTCCACGGCGGGCTCACCCGGGGACGCCGCACACGACGAGTTCACCACCATCGTCCTGCCCGTGCTTTACCTCATCATCTTCCTGGCCAGCCTCCTGCTGAACGGCCTCGCCGTCTGGATATTCTTCCACATCAGGAACAAGACGAGCTTTATCTTTTACCTCAAGAACATTGTGGTTGCAGACCTCCTCATGACACTGACCTTCCCCTTCAAAATAATCCAGGACTCGCAGCTGGGGCCCTGGCACTTCAACTCTTTCCTCTGCCGGTACACCACGGTCCTGTTCTACGCAAACATGTACACCACCATCGTGTTCCTCGGGCTCATCAGCATCGACCGCTACCTCAAAGTGGTCAAACCTTTTGGGGACTCCAGGATGTACAGCATCACCTTCACCAAGATCTTGTCTGCCTGCGTTTGGGTTGTAATGGCTTTCCTCTCCTTGCCAAACCTGATCCTCACCAATGGCTACCCAACCAGGAGGAACATAGACGACTGCCTAAAGCTGAAGTCTCCCCTGGGGGTCAAGTGGCACACGGCTGTCATCTATATCAACACCTGCATGTTCGTAGTGGTGCTGATAGTGCTGATAGGATGCTATATTGCAATATCCAGGTACATTTATAAATCAAGCAAACAATTCATCAGCTCATCAAGCAGAAAGAGAAAGCATAACCAGAGTATAAGGGTTGTTGTGGCTGTATTCTTCACTTGCTTTCTGCCATATCATCTGTGCAGAATACCCTTTACTTTCAGCCATCTAGATAAAATTTTAGATGACTCTGCACAGAGAATCTTATATTATTGTAAGGAAATGACACTCTTCCTTTCCGCATGTAACGTCTGTCTGGATCCAATAATTTACTTTTTCATGTGCAGATCATTCTCCCGAAGGCTGTTCAGAAAATCAAACATGAGAACCAGGAGTGAGAGCATCAGATCTCTTCAGAGCATCAGAAGGTCAGAAGTGCGCATATACCATGAATACACTGATGTCTGAAGTCACCCACAGAGACTTTTGCTAACTTGTGAGGATGTTTGTATATCATGTAAATAAAACGTATCTTTGAGTATCTGACCATGGAAGTTCATTAAGGAATGTGCAGACACGTAGACCTTTTCTGTTTCAGCTCACAGCATCCACCTCAAAATTCAAAAGCTTATATCCACACAGAGATCGGGTTCACTTTAGAAGGGTTTGGGGGATGGTTTTGGTTGGTTGGTTTTTGTAGAAGCCAACAGAAGCTAAGGATGCCTCAGCTTAGAAAGCAACCTGGAGGCTCCAGATGGAATGGACAAGCTCTGACCTTGCCTCGGAGTGGGATTCTCTTCCAAGGAGAGGAACCAACATCCCCAGGGTCAGGTAGATGGCCACTGAGGGCTTGTGGCTGGTGAAGAAGAGGGGAGGAGGTGGGACATGCTCCAGCAGAGCCCCCTTGGGGTGCCCACGGGCAGGGTGGCCACAGGGCTCACTTGTGGCATTGGCACTTTGCAGCTGGCCAGCAGCATCCCAGCTTTTCTTCTCAGGTGTTTGTGGAGCTGGTAGCACGGTCCCATCCACAGATCAAACCTACCAGTCAGCACCTCTTTCAAAATATCAAACATAAAACATTCAAACACAACCCTAGTTTAAGTCTCTTCTCGAAATATAAATAAATTTAAAAAACACAAACAAACAGAAAATAACAACAACAAAGAAATAGACTGTTAAAATGGTTTTTAATACCCACTAATCTCATTCTAACTGAAGACACAACGAAAATCTTTGCTGAAGGAGAAGGTGTTGACTAACAACTACGTAATTTAAAAGAAGAAACCAAGTCCTGGAGAGTACTCATCAGAGCAAAGATTTGATGAGGAGACCTCAGGTGGTCTCAGTGAGCTTCTGGCAGGCTGTGTACCACACAAGCAGTTAACAGCCCTCCAGATTTGTTTATAACAAGGGCAGAAGAAACCCAAACCACTTGTCACAGCTTGCACAAACATTCCTGAGCTGGATTGGCACCAGACCATCCTGGTGGTTCCCACGAGGCAGGATGACCCAATCCGTCTGGGATGCCCAAAGCAGGAGCAGCAGGAACCACAGTGGGGTCCAAGGCTGCTGGAGCCTTGACACCCCAGCCTGCTGCAGGACAGCAGTGAGGACATACTCGGCCACTCAAGGCTACAAGGACACATTGGTATTTAAGCCTGTAAACACAACGATGTTGATGGGAATAATTTTTTTCCTGTCCTTCACCAGGGATTAAATTAGATTTGTTTAGAGTAAAAGCTGCTCATACAAAAAATAAACAGCCAGCTTTAAAAAATGTATGTTGCAGGGAGCTGACACATGTTTAAAGCAATTAACTTTGACACCTATTCTATGCAATGCAGTGCAATTGAACAAACAGGAGATGGCAACAGTTCATCACCAAGTGTCTTACTCATTTAAGGACTTTCCTTTTAATATACAAAAAAATGCTTTGACAAAGAAATCCTGAAAATGCAGCATTCAAACAAGACAAAATATTGCATAGTAACACCTTTAATAAAATTTTCTACTAAAACAAGGGCATTTTTTTAAATGCTGTTAGTTTAGTTTTAGATTCTGTTTTATGCATAATTAAAAAGTTAAACTTTAAGTATTATAATATTTGGACTAAGGCGAGTATTATAAAACTACTTACCTAGTTCAGGGGAGACCATTTCTGGAAAGGAAGGCAGGATATTTTTTATATTTATCTGACTTCACATAAAAAACTTAACTGGCAAAAATACCACAAAATAAAACCTGTTTTCCAATCAGCTCTGTAGAAAACTATGTTCACATACAGCCTCAAAGACTAGTTCTGGGGTCAAATTTGCAATTTGTACTTTTGGGGTTCTATAAGCATCCAAAACCATACTAAGAGAACCATTTCTGGACTGGTTTACACAGTTCTTGTTATCAACAAATTAAATGGAACAGAATATGGGGTTGTTTTTGTGAAATAGTAATATTTAGGGACTGCAAGAGCAGTAATGTACACACAGAGATTCACAACCAAGGACCCCTCCTTTCTTAACTGAAGGCTGCATTTAGGTGGGATTTCCTCCCAGGGGAAACAGTACTGCTGTTCCCTAGAAAGAATTTCATACCAACAGATCTGTTACCCAAAGCAACCGCACCCAGGGTGATGCCCTTCAACGAGCAGCCTAAGGGTGCCCTTCCCAGGGGCCCATGGAGATAACACAATCTGCACTGTCTGGGCAGTGTGGTCCCCCATGGGAGCTGTGGACATCCACATGAAATCCTGCACTGGGAAGAGGAGAGGCAGCCCAGCCAGGACGAGTCTGCTCTGATGCCTGACAGCCTGGATGCATACAACACTTCACTGTAAAATCACTCCCAAAGTAAGTTTACTTTATCTTGACAGAATGTATGTGTGATGATTCTTTTCCACTAGTTTATACACACACTTACATATACAACAGTTCTTTGAAGACACTGTTTGTGAAATATTTTCCCAGGGCTACAAATGAACTATAAAAGATTATCTTAGTCCCTAAATACCAGATAACTATATTTAACTTGTCTAGATTTGACATGGAATTCTGGTCCTTGGATTTTCTTCTTGGAAGAAAAAGGTACAAGAAAGTTTGTGGGAAAAGTCCCAGGCCCTGATCTGTTGCTGTCACTTCAGAGGACCACATCAGGACAGAAGCATGTGTACATTTTGGTTGTGCAGTGGTGCAGACCCAATCTTTACAGGATGCTGTATGTGAAGGGGTTTTCAGATGAGGGCACGACAGCAGATCAGAGCCAAGAACACAAGGAGCACACAAATTCATGAACATCTGTAATATTTTTTTCATTTAGGAAGCTTCCTAGACATCTTGAAAAAGGAAACTAAAACCCAAGAAGTTCTAAAAATGTATCTTTGTATTGAAGCACACCAGAATCTCATGAATTAAGCAACTGTAATTGCATAACTGGTACCACCCTGACTACCAGGCTCACTCAAAATGCGTCAGCCCCATTCCTCAGCTCTCCCAGCCAGACCCTGTGCCACCCTGTAAGGCAAAATCTTTGCACTGTGAGACACAGTGGTGTCATCTGGATGGGGCCAAAGACCTGATGACTAAGTTTCAGACAGATCCTTGTAAGGCCTCAGCTACGCAACAATGATGCACAGACATCTACCCACCAGCAAAACAAAACTAAGCAGGAAGTTTTTGCCAGCAGCTTTGGTAGGGTAAAAACCAAAATCCAGAAATCCTGCAATGCTTTAGTGCTTAGCATGCCTCCTAGTAGGATTATCCTATAAAAATATTTATCGTGTTCATCCTGCGTTTATCAATTCACAGAGCTTAGCCACAAATACCACACAATCCCTGTGGTTTTACATTCAGTGGGGTTGGAAGCACTGACTACTTCATTGGGTTTTGGTAACAGGGCACAGACCTATAAGAAGATTAGTATTCAAAGATACTGCTAATATATAGCAGTGGTGTGGTGGCATAAGATCCTTCATTTGGAAAAAAACCTGTCTGAACTCCCCAGCCCCATTCCTGCTGGCAAAGGCTTCACCCCAACTTGCACTTGTGTCGTCAGACACATGAAGAACCAAACCACCAGCAGCCCTGTCAGTCACCAGACGTGCTCTGATCTGCCCTCAGTTTTCTCTCATCTCTGACTGTGAATCTGGATTCTTCATTCTGACACAGGAGTCCATCAGCAGGAGCATAGGAAAGGTTTCCTTTCACAGGCACTGAACTCAGACAAAAAGTTCAAACTATTTTCTTAATAAAAATGACAGCTAGATCAGTAGAAGTGAATTTTGGATTTGGGGGAAGACATGTATGGCTAAAGGTAGAACACATTATCAGCTTACTCTTAACCAGCAGAAGTGTATGATACACAGCAGGGTCTTCTGGCAATCAGGCTCGCTGCTTGCTTTCTAACCCTTTAAAACAGCAACAATATCTTTAGATACTTAAATATTAAATTTGGCTAGCATTTTGGGAAAAATATCCCTGTTTGCATAACAAAGCAACCCTTCAGCTTGCCCTGCTGACTAGAGTCATTCCAACAGGGTGAGGCTGCACACAGCCTCCGACCCGCACTTGACGCTCTTAATCCTCTGGCCTGGACAACTGCTTACTTGTCTCTGAATCATGCAAAAAACTGTGCTGCAACATTTAATCCATCACATCAGAACAGTTTACACTGAAAAAACTGAATTTCTCCTTCTTCTGGGGCTTCACATACTCACAGAGACCTGCACACTCCAGTCTCTTACTGCAGGCAGCACTGTGACTTACATTCTTCGTTCTAGTTTAACAATTCCAAACAGGTTTTCACCAAGAACAGCACTTCAAACCCTGAAGCACAGCCATGCCATTAGGCAGTCCTACAATGACAATAATTCAAAGCATAAGGTATGAAAAAGTCATCCCCAAAGTTGCTCGCCTTGGGTCCTGTTTACATTTCAGCACATCAACATTTTAAAAATAATTTCACAGAGTATCAATGGCTGTGAAACTTGAATTGTCCACTGCACCATGAGACCTGCACAACTTTTCAGAGAGAAACCACACAGCACCCACACATTTTAGGACTTCAACTCATGTTTGGGATGACTTTGGCCACTTAGGACTGACTTCCTTTTCCAATGTACACCGGCTACTCGTGACCTTCAGAGAGGAAGACCAGTGACACCACTTCTGGTCCCCTGGCCAGTGGTGTTCTGCTTCCAGAGCTCAAAACCCCCGGGGTGGGCAGAGCTGGATGCAGTTGGGCTGCAGGGAGCAGCCAGAGGAGCAGGGCTGGCCAGGCAGGAATGCTGCTCTCTGAAAAACAGGCGAGTCCTTCCCTTGCATCAGCTGAACAGGAGACAGCACCCTCTGAGCTCAGGCTTCTCTCTGCATTGTGCATTGCTTTAAATTCTAAATATCTAAAATTCCACCCCCAGCTGAAGGCTGGGTAACCATTTCCATTATAAGCCAATTTTAAAAGTATATATATATCAGCACTGGTTTGTTCACAGGGGCTGACTTGTTTCATTCTTGGGTTTTTCTATAAGGGATGAGGGAAGAACAGCAGGGGGAAGGATGGGAAAGGCTATCCAAACAACAATGATACAAACTCAGTAATGTATCTACTATACAGTATTGAAACCCCATTTTCTAGGCTTCAGGAGAGAATTCAGCTCTTTACTAAATAATTGCTCGAAACTATGGGAATGACTTTTGAATGTTTAAGTTTTTTTTTTTCTTACTGCTCCAACTTCCCCTGTTGCTAGGTCTTCAAATGATGTCCTGCTCCAACAGAACATTGGGGTGATGCTCAGCAAGTGAGAACTGCCCTTGGGAGAGACATACTTAATTGAGGCTGGTGAACAATTTTGCTTTGCCAAGAAGATCCTCTTATCCTTTATTTTATGTTTCTTCTTCAAACTCATTTTGGCAGACTGCACTTTTCATCCTCTTCTGCAAGGATTTCACTTAGGCACAAATGGAACATTGCTTGTTTTAATTTTAGGCTTAGATGAGGAAGCTATTGGAAAAATTTTGTTGTGGGTCACACTCTGTAAGTTGACCTTGGTCCCAAAAGGGATATTGAGGATTCTGCTGCTGTTTCTGGGGAAAGAAAAAACTAAACAAAAAACCAAGAATGGATTCCTTTAGAACAAATTATGAACTCTGTTTCAGAGGGATGGAGGAAAGAAAGTCCATGAGAAAGTTGTGTATTTAGCAGAGGGCTTGGGTCACACACTGTAAAGCAGAGCTCAAGTCATGTACTTAGTGTTTATTAACACTAATGTATGCAACTTACGTATTTCACTTTTTTAAAACAAACATATAATCCTCAATTTCTCTCCCTAAACCTCAGGTCTCTCTCAGAATGTAACACTTCCCAGATTCATAGAAGAGGTATTGTCTTTTCCATTACCATACATTTCCACTAATTTAGTGCTTGACCTCAGTCTCCTAGCGAACATGCAGGAACAGCAGGAAGGGAGGAAGACAGGCAGGTGAGTCAGGTAAGAAAAAAAAAAAAAAAGCAGCCATACACCAAAGAGTCATCACTTATCCCCAGAACACATCCCTCAGCCTTTGAGCACGACCTCAGCAACCCCATGTGCTCCCGGTCAGAACACTCCCCTCTAACGGGGCAGAAGCTATCGTGTACGAGCTTTCCAGAAAAGGTTGCAGCCAGGCCTGGGAACAGTTCAGGAAAAGAAAACACCAGCCCTTAACTTAAGGTCGCTCACTGCTGTTGCCAGCTGCACAAACGTGTCTGCCTGGAAACAGCTCCAGAGGAGAGCAGCGGGAGGCAGCGCCGGACCCGCAAATCCAGCACCCGCCCAGCCAGCCAGCCCCCCCTGCCCAGCACCCACCCAGCCCCCTGCCCCAGC